>VXAY01007345.1:2108952-2159285 GCA_013399855.1 Oxyruncus cristatus | reverse complement strand
CGGGGCGGGGGCGCGGCCTCGGAGCTCGGCTGCCCGGCTGCTGTTATGTAAATAACGGCCCGGTGCCCCCGCCAAGTTCATGGCGACACTGCTCCTCCAGGGCATCGCCGCTGTCCGGCCAGGTTTACACAGCTCTCTCTTTCCACGTGTGTTACAGGTAGGAAAATGACTCGCCTGGCACGGGAGCAGGAGTTATGAGCCATGTCCCAGTGAGACCGGCGGAATTAAGAGCAAATGCCTGGAGAAGTCCAGTTGCACAGAGCAGTGCCACGGCTCTTGTGAACTGCTGGTATCGACGCCTCTCAGACTCGCTTCTCTGGCCCCGAGCACTCTGCCAGTATTTCCTGCCCCACGAATGGCTACTCAGAGGAAGCACTTGGTGAAAGATTTCAATCCGCATATCACCTGCTATATCTGTAAAGGCTATCTCATCAAGCCAACCACAGTAACCGAGTGCCTCCATACCTGTAAGTAGTACTTTGCAAAATATTCCTTCCTTTATAAGTGATGTTTGCTTGAAGTGTTAATGTGTTTAATATGACCACTGTGCTGGTTTTTGTCCACTGAATTTTTATATGAAATCCTCTGAATGAATTCGGTCTCACCTGGGGTTTCCTGAACACTGGTCTCCAATCTGGGTCATCTTGAACTGTGTGCAGTACTGTGCTCCACAGTACAAGAGAGACATGGAGCTCCTGGAGCAGATGCAGGGGAGAGCTACTAAGTTGATCAAGGGTCTGGAGAATCTGTCTTACGAGGAAAGGCTGAGGGATTTGAGCCTGTTGACCCTTGAGAAGGGGCGACTGAGGGGGGACCTCATTAATGTGTATAAATGTCTAAAGGGTGGGTGTCAAGAGGATGGAATCAGGGTCTTCTCAGTGGTGCCAAGCAATAGGACAAGAGGCAATGGGCAGAAACTGATAAACAGGAAGTTCTACTTGAACACAAGGAAGAACAGTGCAAGTGACCATGCACTGGAACAGATCACCCAGAGAGGTTGTGGAGTCTCCCTCACTGGAGATATTCAAGAACCCTCTGGATGCAATCCTGTGCCATGTGCTCTAGGATGACCCTGCTTGAGCAGGGAGGTTGGACCAGATGACCCACTGTGACCCCTTCCGACCTGATCAGTTCTGTTAAAGTATGTCAGCTCTGCTGAATGCCTTGTAAAGATACCTCTTCTCTTTCTCCCAAGCTAGTGGTAATTGTGCTGGCTCTAACACCAAATTTGTATCACTGTGGCCTGGCTGATCCCAGGTGAGATCATTAGTCAGGTCAGGTGTGCTATTTTGATAATATAACTATGCTCTTGAAACTTAAGCTAATGTATCTGTTGGCAATGTGCATGATGGATACACAAGTTTGGTCAGTACTGGCACACAGCTTCTGTAATGTGTTCCATGGCAAAATGCAGAGGAGTACTTGAAAGTTGGCAAAATGTTTATTTAGGGAGTAGATTTCTTTCAATAAAACTGTCTCAGGAAAAATTATTCAGGTTGTCTTAGGCTCCTAATATATCTAAAACATTGGCGTATATGAATTATATTAGGCGTATGAATGGTCCTGTCAAACTCAGTCATCTTACTTCCACACTTGATTTTTTCACATGTATTCCTGAATAGACAGTAGTTTGATTGGACCTTCTTGAGAATTTGATGTCTTTCCAAATAAAATTTAAAGTCTTATAAAAGAAGAGTAAAAGGGAACTATATGCGTCTGGTAGATGTTCCATTTTCAAACCTTTAATAAATATCAGTTAAAAGCCTTGTCTTGGCATTTCCTGTCATTTCTACGCTGTGTTGTTCTTGCAGTTGTTATTGTTGTCTTGCAGTTGTTATTGTCTTCACTGTTGATTTTTACATTATGGTGTTACGTCCCTACTATATCACGCACATAGAGAATTAAAACAGTGGAAGCCATTGTGCAGCAGGAAAACTGTGGCGTAGTTGCCATCACAGAACCATGATGGGATAACTGACACAACTGGAGGGCTGCAATGGATGGCTATAAACTCTTCAGAAGGGATAGGCAAAGGAGAGCTAGTGGGATAGCACTCTAAGTTAGGGAGTGTTTTGGGTGTCTAGAACTTAATGCTGGTGATAATAGAGTTGAGTGTTTAAGAACTGGGGGGAAGGCCAACAGAGCAGGTATCATTGTGGGAGTCTGTTATAGATCACCCAACCAGGATGAAGAGGCAGATGAAACATTCTGTAAGCAGCTGAGGGAAGTCTCACAGTCTCTAGCACTTGTTCTAGTGGATGACTTCAACTTAGCAATGTCTGCTGGAAGTACACTACAGCAGAGAGAAGACAGTCTAGATGTTCCTGGAGTATGTGGAGGATAACTGCTGACAGCTCACAGGAGTGAAGCCCTACTGGATCTTCTGTTAGTGGACAGAAAAGGACTGGTGGGTGGAGGCTGTCTTTGGGCACAGCAGTCACAAAGGATAGTCTTCAATTCTTGCAGAAGTAAGGATGTTGTTTAGCACAAGTGTTCCTTGGACTTCTGGGGATCAGACTTTAGAGCCTGGTTGACAGTCCTTCGGGAGGCAGTCCTGAAGGGCAGAGGAGTCCAGGAAGGCTGTACATGCTTCAAGGACGAAATCCTACAGGCACAGGAGCAGGCTATCCCTGTGTGCCAAAAGATGAGCCGTCAGGGAAGATGACCAGCTTGGCTGTACAGAAAGCCCTGTCTGGAACTCAGTAAAAAAGGGAGAGTTTATTAATTTGGAAGAAGGGGCAGTTAACTCAGGAGGACTGCAAGGATGTCATGAAGATGCAGAGAGAAAATTAGAAGGGCCAAAGCCCAACCAGAACTTAATCTGGTTACTGCCATAAAAGATAATTAAAAATGTTTCTGTCAGCCTATACATTAGCAACCAAAGGAGGTCTAAGGAGAATCTCTATGCTTTTGGAGATTTTCCCTTTATTGAATATAGAGGGAAAATAGTGACAAAGAATCAGGAAAAAAACTGAGGTACTTAATAGAGGCAAAGTAAGAGAGAGAGGTAAATGTATTATTAAATTCTTTCCCTTTAAAGAAACTGGAAAAATTCCAGTATTAGCAAATTTTTTCTATGGTTGAAGTTTAATGAGCAGTAAGTAGTAACTTTTAAAAGGTTCAGGTGAGGGGGAAGCAGTTACTTCAGTAATCAGTTCAGACTTGAAAAAAATGTTTTTATTCTGTATGTTTTTGTTTAGGTGAATTATTTGTTTGTTTATTTTCACTCTCATTACAAAACAATAATGGCAGAAGGAGTGTTCTCTTCTCAGTAGCATCTCTTTTGTTCCCTTGTAGATTGAGAGCTCTTCACTGAGACAGTTCTGTTACTGCCTAGTCCGCACATGAGTGGACATGAATTTTACTGAGCTGCCATAGAGTTGCACAGATCTCCCCCAAAAAGCTTCCACGTGTTTGTGTCATTAAGTAGAACTGCAGGAAAGAAGGTGGTGTTTCTTTAAAGCAAAGTTTAGTTGCTAAAATACAAGCTTACAGTGATGGAAAGGAAAATGAAAAAAGTGGTGACATGGAAGTCTTATGTCTGCAGAGGAAAAGGTGATCTCTGTGTGGCAGAATTCAGGATATCACAAAATACAGTGATTTTAACTGTCCTTTGATATTTGTTTTGTATTGTTAATTGGCATAATTCAAAACAGTATTGCGCAAATGATCACAGTCTGCAGACATTAATAGTTGAAGAAGCAGCATAAGTTCATTAGATACTGGGTGTATGATGTATTACTCTGGACAAGATGAAAAGCATGTATTGGCATAGGTGCTCCCCAGTGATCACAGGGGAACGGCTGTGATCAGTAACAACCAAAGCAGTTAGAGGTTCATTCGCACATTCTGTGTTGTTGAAAAATGTTAGGTAGTAGAGTTCTGCTCTGAGAAATGAGTGTCTTTTTAGTAAGTGGTATTTCTGATGGGGTTTTTGGAAACGTTTGACAGATAACTGCACCATTTACTGGGAAACATAAGAGCAACTTGGGCATCAGATGTACAAACTTTCCTATCTCTGCTGTGAAGGAAATGGTTATGTTACTGCAAAATAATTACTTATTCTGCAAATTCAGTGCTTCATTTGTCTTTGCTACTTCCAGCAGAATGGTTTTCTCTTACAGGCTGAGACCTTTTTTTCTAGTCTGTTACACAGTTGTCAAGGGTGTTTAAAAACTACTGATTGAAGCAGGCTGGGTGTGAGCTAAAGGCCGTGTCCCATCATCTGTTGTTTAGTACAGTGTGCGCTTACAAAAGTTGGAAAATAAACTTTTCTCAGGAACATTCTTTAGTGTCCTAAAAAAATATCAGAGTGTTTACACAATCATAGAAATGCTGGTTGAAAGGGACATCTGGAGGCTGTCTAGGCCAACATGCATGAGACAGGTTTGTTGCCAGCACTATACCAGGTCAAACCATGGCTCTGTATAGTTGACATGTGGCTTTTCAAGCCTGGAATCTCTACAGCCTCTCTCAAGAGCCATTTCCAGTGCTACAGTCTTTACCTAGTTTTACTGAATGTCCTACCAAATGTCAATGTGTCATTGCTCCTTGTGATAGTATTTGCCACTCCCAAGAAGACTGGGCTCTGTCACTCCTGTAACTACTGTTCAAATGGTACAGGCTGTTATTAGATCACCTGATAGCCTGTAATATGATTCACTTTTGCCAAATTTGTATTGCCTATTCCCGATTACATTTTTGTCCCTCATGTCGTTGGAAATTGATTCCAAGGGCCGTGATGTAATCTGCCATCCTTCCGGGAGCTAGTGGAGACTGTTGAGCTGTACTTACCTGGGTCATCCTTCCCCTCTTTATTGAAGGTGGGTATAACACAGTACCCTTTTCTAGTCATTGGGCACCTTTCATAATCACCATGATTATGGTGATAAGCTTTCATCTTAGTGAATCCTACCGGACCTGTAGATTTGAATACGTCAGGTTTTCTCAGTAGGCCCAAACCTGCTGCTCCTTGGCTGTTGATCATCCCTCTCCTTCCCAAATTGTACTTGGAGATCAGGCTCTGTCTGTGAAGACCAAGGCGAAAAGGTACTGAGGACTTCAAATCTTTCTGTATAACCTATTCCTAAGTTGTTTCCTTCATTCATTAACAGGCACAGGCTTTGTCTAAAGTTCCTTCAGCTATTAGCATACTTACACAATTCCCTTGTGTCTCTCACTAGTTTTACCTATGGCTGGGCCTTGGCTTTCCTACTTTTGTCCCTAAGTGCCAGAGTAGTGATTCTATATCTTTTTGTTTCGCATCCTTGTCTCCACTTCTAATATGCTCTACTTTTGCATATTAATTAGTAACTTTGTGCACCAAGCATTTCGTGTGCACTAAACAGTTCTTCTGACAAAATTCCCTGTACAACATACTGGTTAGCTCTTGAGGTCTAAATAAATTTTCTTTAAAAAAACCCAGCCAGCTCTCCTAAGTTTCTTTCTAATGATAGACTCTTTGGGAAATCTGACAAGCAGTTGCTTAAACAAGTTGAAGTGCCATCTCCTGGAGTTCAGAATTGCGGGTGCTGGAGAAGGCCTCCAGTAATTAGAACTTAATCTTTATGCTGGAGGGGGAATGCTCCCCCTGGTTCCCCGGCCACGTGGATCCCCAGAGCCCCAAAGCAGGACCACAGAGACCACACCGGGAGACAAGCAGGAAAGAGAATTTATTGTTCTAGGGTCCAGATACTTATAGGTTTGGGGAAATTAGCATACACCCAATCGAGGAGCTAAGGACACTTTAACCACCGTATGGGGCAAGGTTTCACAGCCAATGGGGAAAGGTAACAAGGGTCAAAATATACATAGTAGTTGTCCCAACGGATTCTGGGAAGAAGACAGTGCTTTGGGTAAAGAGGGACTCCTTGTAGCACTCACTTATACAGCATTACAATCAGTTTTTAAAACAGGTTTGCTAATTCCTTTATCAGCTTCAGAAGTCCATTCCTGGCGGACTTCTTCCACTTTCCATATTGCTGGTCAACTGCTACACAGAATCCTAACTCTGCTGTTTAACTGCATATCCTTCCTCAAGATCCTGAACTCAGTCCTCCTGAGTTGCTTGCCTCACCTCAAGGCAAGCTGCTGTCTGTGTTCCTCAACAGTTTTTCCCTGTTTATGAACAGCAGTTCAAGTGGTACATTACTCCTAGTTGGTCTCTCTAGTATTTGCCTTAAGAAATTGTCAACCAAGGCAGTCTAGGAACTTTCAGAAATGACCTTCCATGCAGGAAAATTACCAGATATGTAATTTTCAGTGTGAAATGAATAGTCCTGAAGCCGGAGTGTTTTTCAGATTTTGCTAGAAACCTGTGCTCTCACCAGGAGATCACAAAACACTTCACTGCAGCAAAACTCACCCTCAGACAAGCAAGCTGAGCTGCTTTCAGACTCCTTCTCCTGCAAAAGCATTAGTCGATGACATGTAGCAGGGCATAAAGGTTATTTTAAAATAGAAGTTTTCAACACAAAGTCTTTCTTGGTCATCATGGACTGAAATTATGATGTTCCCTTTCAACAGAAGGGAATCCAGTTTGGCTGTGTCTGGTAATTGTAATTAAGAGTGTTCTCATGTGTGTAGTTTCTGAAAAGGGTGGTTAAGTGTACTGAAGTTTGTGTCCTGTTTTTTTGCAGACACTTTCTCTAAATGTAAGTGCTTGTAAAGAAGGTTTCAGGTAGCTAATTAAATACTTCATTATACATACCAAATGACTTCTGTGCCTACACTGAGATGGGTTTGATGTTCCAGTAGCTGTGTGTATCCTGTGCCCCTCCTTTGCTCACTGGATCAGTAATTAACTTTGAGAGAGAAGATCCATGGAAGAATTCAAAGGATGGGTTCTGACAAAGAATTTGTCCCACAATTAACTAATTAAACTTTCTCTTGTAGAATATTTTATTTCAAAAATGCAATATGAGGTTTTATTTAGGTACCTCGTTAATCAACATTTAAACAGTAACCTGGGAGGAGTCTTTCCATTGAACTATATGTATGTGGATTTGCATAAGATATGTACTTTTTTGCTTGCCTGAGATGACACACAGCACAATCCTGACACTTGTATCTTATTTTCATCTAATTACAAAGATCTGAAAGAATGTGTGAACCAGATATCTCTGTATTGGAAAACGTAGCATTGTCTGTTATGGTTGCCAGCCAATTAGCATATGTCACCCTAGTACTTTTATCAGCTGTAGAAAATCATCGTATGTGAGTTTAACTTTTATTGTGTCTCATCTGAAGTATTATAGTACGAACATGAAATTCAGGTTCTCATTTCTCTGGCATGTGTACCATATACCTTGAAATTCTGCAAACTCTACATTTTGGTTAAGGAGTTTCCTTTCTTCTGTTTGCTGCCACACCGTGACCTACAGTAAAGCAAATGATACTATGTCATTTTGTTAATCTGTACTGGAAGTGTAAAAGGTTTTTGGTTTGGTGTTTGTTTTTTCCCTGAGGAAGTGAATTAAATATATTTGTAATTTAATTGTGGTTAAAGATTCCCTTTTTCCCTATTCTTTTCACCCAATACTTAGATTACATCCCATTTTCTGAAATGGCCAAGTGATAGACTTTGAAAAATGTTCAGTGATTTATATCAAGAGTAACAGGGGAGAGTTATGTGTATCATATCTGAAAATACTCATTCATGATCCCTATAGAGTATCATGTATCAGTTCCTTATTCTTGCATGCTAGAATTTACATGTATTTTTTACCTTTACTTTCCTACTGGGGAATCACATTTAGTTTTGATGGGCAAGTCCTCTTAGCACCATAGGTCTGCATGAGAAAAAGCGCAAGTTGTTTTAGATTACTGCAGTATTGATTTACAATTTGAAGGTTTTTTTCATGGCATTGAGCTGACTGTACAAACACTTGATCCAGATCTGTGTTTGTTGACGTAGGGAATACATCCATATAGGACTGGAATAAGATTCTTGGTTCCTTGTGATGTTTTTTCTGTACATATTTTACTCAGAGATCTGTCTTACACTGGAGATTAAGTTCTTCATTAATCATTAGGTCCTTTCCTGGACAGTGCATGGTTTCCAAGTGTGTCATCTTCTCTCAAGAAAAGGTGTAAAGAGAGCACAAATATATTCAGACTGGGGAATTCAGTTCCTTTCCATAGATTGGTTTATATTATAAATATTTATTCAAATTACATTATTGTGGATATTAGCATGCTTATGTGTTTAGCTTAGCATGTGTTTAGCAGTGGTTAGTGGTTGGGAGGTTTCATGAAGTCAGATAATTGACTTTAAATGTGTGTTAGTTATCTATTTCATGGCATAAAGTTGTTGTGAATAGTAATAATTTCAGATTTCTTCTAGGTGTAAAGGAAAGCCATAACTTAAATAGGCCCTATTTGTCTTTAGTTTGGAAAACAAAAAAACAAACCTAGCAAGATAAAGATATTTAAAATATCTTTACAAGAGAAATCAATTAGTCCTTTTCAAAGCAGTTAGAACAGTGTCATCACAGACTTCAAGAAATTCTCTGATATGAATGGAACAGAGATCCCAAGAACAAGTGGAAGAATTAAATTCTCTTAAAAGAATTTCAGACATACTTTCTTAAAATGCAGGGGAATGCTTTCTGAAGGAAGCTGATTCTGATTGCTTATGGAAAGAAAGAAATCACTCTGGTATCGATACAAAATCTTTTGTAAGTCTTTTGAAGAATTTTTGTGCTAATTGTCTAAGAGTCTCAGTTGCAAAAAAAAAAAATAAAAATCTAATACAATTATAGAATGGTTTGGATTGGAAGGGACCCTTAGGTAGTTCCAACCCCTCTGCTGTGGGCAGGGACACCCTCCAGTAGTTCAAGTTGCTCAGAGCCTCGTCTAGCCTGACCATTTTCCAGATAAGAGAGGGTAGGGAGTTGAGCTTATCAGTCCTAAAATAAATATTAACAAATGACATTTGTACCTTTTTTGCTACTTTGTTTATTTTTTATCAATCATTTAAAGTAAGTGTCAGGTTAGAAAGACTCCATAGAGGTGCTGCTGTTTATACCAGGCAGAAGGCGTAAAATTAAAGACTAACTCCTTCCTTTATTATAGGAGTTAGCAGAAGAGGAACTCGATTTCCATTGAAAAAGAGCTAAGAGGATAGGGACTGATATTCTTGGAGAAGTGATTTTTGTGTATATTTTGCTGTCTGTACCTCTTCCCTGTTATGCCATTGTGGATATGTATCTGGGGTTTGGTTAGTGAAGGAACAGAATGATGCCTTCAGTTGCTCCCTGTACCTTGTATTTCAGGGGGGTGACAGAAGGAATGATAGTTCAGCTGGTTACGGGAGCTGGGATGGCTGAGGAGCTGCTAATCAGCTAAAGAATTCCACCTTGTGATGTTTGCCCTTGGGTTGTACAAGTGCGACCACTACATCTTAAGAAAGGCTTTGAGCTGAGAATCTTCATATCTTTTCAGTTTCAAGGATAATTTCTGTTATTTTCAGTCCTAGAAGAGATTCTCAGTTATATTAATGAGGAGATATTATAGAAATCTAAACTACATGCATTTTAGAAGTTAAGACTTGTGCTTTAATTTCAGCATGTTCTTAAATGCTCTGTTGGGCTTGCATGGGGGCTTCTATATGGGTGGTGAAGTTCTTTCTATTATGGAAGTGTAGTAGCAAAATGTTTACTTTTAGGAGTATTAGTTAGAAAACATGTGTAGAAAAAGGAAGAAATGTTGTTGGAGGTATAATCACATTTGCTGCTCTGTATCAGACTTACCCTCTGGAAGTGTTAGGGAATGAATGTGCAAAAATCAGTTAAGTCTAGTAATTTAACAAATTATAAAAGATCTGTGATATAAGAAGAGTTCTGTGTTTACAGGTTCTTGCATCTGTATGCCAGTGCTGAATACCTCACAGCTTCAGGCTAAGCAAAAACTAACTCATATCCTGAGTTCTGAGTGCTGCTCTCAGGGCATCAGTGTTCTCAGCTCTTTTGGAGACACCATGTGCAGAGGATGGTGCTGTGCCCAGCTTAAAGGGCTTGTCTGGCAGGGCTTGTGGGCTTCCTGAGCTTGTTCTGCCAAATCACCAGAAAACTGCCCTGCATCCAGCCTTGCTTGAACCATTTAGCTTAGGGAGAGTGCCGGGAGCCAGCCAGAGGGCTCTGAAGTCTATTGTCCCATGTGAAGTGGAAAGTTCATTTTAATTTCAACCAGAGCTGTGAAGTTAATGTCCTTAAGTTAGTGTTCTAAAGCGACTGGAAAAAATACCTACGTAGAGATCTAATGTGTGTGCATTATCAGCATCACCTGATTTAACATAACTCTTTTGAGCATACTAAGGCAAAGTCAAATGCAGGCTTTGCTTGTTAGGTGACATTTGTTAAAGGAATTTCGAGATTCCTTAAACTTGTCTTGTAATTCAGATTTACCAGCTTTTTTAGAGATGCTTATGCTTCTTTAGGTAATTGCTGAAAGAAATTACAATGTTTCAGCAGAAAGCATATTGCAGTCACGGCAGTCCATTTATTTTTTCAGTCCATTTACTGATGAATTTGCAGTTGTCATTTCAGTGTAGGTGAAGTAATAATAAACAGAGAATAGAGTTTATCTCCATCCAGAATGTTGTAATGCAGTAATAATAGCAGGCATATTTGTTCTCATCAGCTTGGCTTCCATTTTGTTATTAATGGCATTAAAATCTAAAGTTTGCAATTAATCATTTGGAACCAACAGTAGCGTAGCACCTTGCTTAGTTTAATTTCAGTTTATTGGGGTTAAAATTCACGTTCTTGGTTTGGGTTTGTTTATACTTGCTATGGTCATGATCCTGATTTTTCATTATAAGATTGAAGTATTAAATGTTTACTGTAAATTCTGTCATTGCTTTTGAAAGCGCTGTGTCAAAAGGGAAACACTTTGAACCTTTGAACAACTTCTGTGAACTTTCCTTTTACAAGAAGTATTTACACCAGTATTTTCAGTTGCAAGCAAAACATTGGAACAAAAATGGTGTGTGTAAGTCATTTTCAGATCAGCTGAAGTGATGGTTGGCTCTGCTGTGCTCAGGCTCCCCAGCACACACTTTCTCAGAACCTGCTTTTCAAGGACTACATGATATGGGCTTTGCATTTTATGATGTTGGGAGAATTCTAAGTAGTAAAAATATCACGTACTTTAAAGCAGTGCTTGTCTAATCTGTGCTGCTGAACTTGGTGTCTCAGCGGAGCAAAACTGTGGCTTTGAGAAGCAAGAAGCGGAGAAAATATATTGTAATTATTTACTTTGAGATAATACTTTTTTATTTCTGATGCATGTAGTAGCTAGCAGGTATCACTAGGTCATATTAAACAATATTATTTAGATCTTGTCTAAGTTAATTTTTTCTTTCTTTCTTTCTTTCTTCCTTCCTTTTTTTTTCCTCTGTCCCTCAGTTTGTAAGACTTGTATTGTTCAACACTTTGAAGACAGCAATGACTGTCCCAGGTGTGGCAACCAAGTGCATGAGACCAATCCACTAGAAATGTTAAGGTAAGATGCTATTTCACAACATTTGCTAAAATGGAAAAACGAAAAATTGAAAAAGAATCCTAATATCTTTATCCTTAAAGGGAATTAATTGTTTTGCTTATTTGTATAATGCATATATTAACTGTTCTGAGCCATATAGGTTGTCATTTTCTCAGCTCCCACTAAATTGTAACTTGATTTTTTTCAGATATAATAAAAGGAGAAAAGGTAAGGGAAAGACACTGAAAGACATTTTGATACCTCTATTAAACAAATAAATGAACCAGGTACCTTTTGTTCTTTATATGGAATGAAATCAAATTCTACAGTTTCTTTTTTCAAATTATTTAGGGCATTCCAGTATGCATGGCAAATTTTTTCTTCTTAGAGCTATGTAGAAAAGAATCATACAAATAACAATGTTTTTCAGGGCATAGATCTGCCAATCTGAATTGAAATGCTGTGAGATTAAGGAAAAGACACTAATGAAAAACAATTTTGACACTAAAAATACCCTTTTTTGAGAGTTTGTATTTTTATATCACAGTAACACACCTTTTTAAAAAGTTATTTTTCTTAAAATTTTGAAGTCTCTTTGTTATGTCTCATCATGTTATGTTGAAACAAAGGTGATAGACATCCCATAAGTATGATGGAGAAATCAAGAAATGTCATCATAAGTGGAAGAACGTCATGTTTACCTTAAGTGATGAAGGCACTCCCTGCCCTCTCTCCCAACAATCCCACCACCCCACCCCACCCCGTGGTATTCCTATTTTGTAATACTGTTGTGAATTTAGGAAGAACTATTCTTACCTCAGTGTTAAAATACACATTTACATCTGGCATTTACTAGGGTTGGTATCACTTCTTGATGTCATAGTGTTGCTACAATTTGTCATATATTGCTTTCTTTCTTTACTCATATGTGTGTGCACAACCATTCCCATGCTTCAGTTATATACCAAGAAGAGAGGTGATTAAATTGAGCAACTCTCAAGGGTGTTAGTGGCCTTAGTCTTTATCATCTGAATGTTTTTGGAAGAGTAGGGCTAAGAGGGTTTATGTAGTAGAAGGTACTCTTCTGATCTCCTATGAGTGTCTGAGGCACTGTGTGAGCCATAATAGAAGATGCTGTGGGCTACTAATGAGCTGAAAACAAAAGCATTTTAGAAATATTTTCATTCTGATGGGACCACTTCATAGGAGATGAAAAATGCATTTTCTGAAACATTTTTAGTAAACGAATACTGTCCTTTGAGCAGGAAATTATAGATGGGTGAGAAAAGTTAGAGTGCAAGCCAGAAATGGGGGAAGAGCTATTTTCTGTGCAATTATTTCCTGAAATTCCTTTCAGAGTCATTTGGTCTGTTTGCCAACAAACTGCATGTAGTTAGTAGTTTCCTGGTTATATTTTATGAAACAGCTTTAAACATTTGCTAAACAAATAATCAGAAGAGCACGTGAGCAGGGTAATAGAATGATCTTTTTTGGAAGTTGCCTGCATAGCTTAATGCATGTCTATGCTCTGACCATAGAGGCCAACCCAGTCATTGCTGAAGAATGCAGTCATTTTCTGAGAAATGGCATTGAACACTAGATAGTAGTTTTAACTTGAGATCTTTCAGATAAACTTTATGAACTACTTGTAAACTCAGTTCTGAATAAGTTCATGACTACGTGTTTTTTACATGTATCTCTTAGCTGGCAGCAATTAGGGTCTGTTGAAACTATGACTAAGTCTGAAAATCAACATTGAGTTCTAAAATGAAAGTGTAGGAAGTGTTAAATTCTAGAATTCCCTTTACTGATTTAGCAGAATTCTGCATCATCAGTACTCAATAGTCTGTGTTGACTCTACCATGCAGACGGGCTTCTTTTCCTCTTGGTAGCGTGCTTCAAGTTTTCCTGAATGATAGTCTTAGTTTGGTTCATATTTGCTGATACTGAGTATATTAAATAACTGAATGGGTTTGATGCAAGTCACAGAAATACAAATCTTTGTTAGAGTGCTCATAGATGTGGATAATAGCAACACTGTAAGATGCATCTGAAATTGAGAATCTTTTATAATTTAATATTTTCCCTATAGTGTAAGTTTTCATTCACTTAAAGATCAGATAGTATTTATTTTTTTTTCTGCCCTTTTTAAAAGTATTGATTAGTATTTACTCTCTTTAAGGACAAAACAGGTTTTTTGTTTCATTTTTTGGAAGAAAATAAAGTCAGTAGCTGGAGTGGAAGTGATTCTTGCTGCTAGCATTGTAAAGTTGCAAAGTATGCTGGGGTTTTTTTGCTATTATAGCATTACCAGTGACTTTGGTTTTGGGCTGTTGAAGACAAATTAGAAAGTGCTAAGTGGGAATTTTCAAAAATAAATGTAGAAAACCCAGCATGTATTACATCATAGTGAGGAACAGTGGGATTTTTAATTAAGGTAGTGATGTTCTCTTTTGAAGTTCTCCTTTCATTTCTCTTACTCAGTACGTTATGAAGATTGGAGCTTTCTTAATATGTGAAATGAATTACATTTCTAAGACAGGTTCCCTAGTGGGAACTTCATAGAAAGCAGTGCCATCTAGTTATATTAGGTACAGACAGAGGAGGCTGGAAAATACACCATTTGGAAAGGTAGATCTGTATTGTCCTCTGTCAGAACTTAAGCACTCAAGTCATCTCACAGTTTTTGTTTCCTTCCTGTCTGTGAGAAAGCGTTCTCTGTGCTACTTCACTTTAGTGGAGGTAGGTTTCACTTGCTGATTTTTCCTTTTTCTTTGTCCCTCTAAGAAGAAGCAACCAAAAAATGGATTATGGTTGTAGCTTAAACATGAATGTTCTTCTGATATGATTGTATCCATTCATGGATACCATGGGGAACTAGTCTCAGAACATGATGTTTGGGTAATAGGTCTAATTGTAAACTTTATATTACAAATTCTGCAAATTACTTTGCAGTACAAATTCTGTAAAGAAGAGAACCTTCAATACTCATATATGTATTATAAGAAGATAATTGTTATCCATTAAAATGAATTGTAGGCATTCCTCAGCAATAAAAACATTCAGTCTTTCTCCTACTTTGCCACTGTTGGTGAACAAATGACAGAGAACAGACGTGTTTTTTTAACAGACTTGTAGTGTATTATAAATAATATGTACACATATGTGTATTTGCAAATATACATGTAGAGAAATAGATTCTTACAGAGTTGAAAATGTAAGGCAGTTAAAAATATACCAAAGGCAATTATTGTATTGTAGTTTCTTACTAAATTTTAAGGTACTTAATTTCTCTGGCCGTATTACTTTGTATTTTGTTTTGTCCTGGGTTTTTGTTTAGGCTGTGGGCAGTGCCAGTTCCTGTTCACGAGAAATGACATAGAGTGCAAAGAAGATAAAGGAAAAGGAAACAGAATGAAACACAGAGGAAAACTGAAGAACAAGAGAGACAGGGAGAGGAAGTGGAACTAGAAGGCAGATGATAAATTAAATGGATAGTAGAGTAGGTTAAATTCAGAGAAAAGGAAAGAAAAGTATTTTAGCTTCAGCAACAAAGGTAACTGCACTGTATGTGGTGGAAGGGACTGTAATAACTAGTTCTGGCACTGATATCAGGGTATCAGAAGACATGCCTGTGCTGTGTTCTGTCTTCTGATACACAAACTCATGGCAGATTTAAATAGTTCAAATTAATTACGGGTACTGAGAACTGTCAAGTCAGAGCAGCATGGATGCTCTGTGGTCTTCTTGATCCTGCCAAGATTGGTTTGTCTATGGTATAGTGAGCAGGGAATAGTTTGTTCAGATTTTCGTAACAGGCTTATTACCAAAGACTTGAACACTTAATATGATAATAGAGTTTATAATTTTCATGCTTATTACTCATGAGCTGGACCTTAAAATTGGATACTACTTTTCCAGTCTGTTCCTTTTAGTAACATGAATGTTTGCACGTAATACAAACTCAAACAATAAAAATTCTAGAGTAAAGTATTTTTTCCTCTGTTGCTTCATTGTTGTTCTTATACATTGAAAAATAAATTCCTTGGTTATTTCTAAAATAAATTCATTCAAGAGGGGGTTGAGATAAGCTTTGATACATGTTGCCTCTCAAGCTAAAATCAGTTGGCTTTGACAGGATTTATTATCTACCAGAAAAGTGCAACTCATTTTATTATTCAAAAGTTTTTGTTAGTTAAACACTAAAAATACTTAAAATGCTAGTTTCCATTTAATGTGAAATGTATTTTTTCCCTCTGAAAGGCTGGATAACACCTTAGAGGAAATTATATTTAAGTTGGTGCCTGGACTTCGAGAACGTAAGTTTCTCACTTGGTTTTGGGTACCTGCTTGGGTTGATGGAGGGAATATGGCTATTTCTAATTATATACCTGTATTATTGATTAAAAAATTCACATAACTGTTCTTTGGTATTAACTAGAGGAACTGCAGCGAGAGATTGAATTTTGGAAGAAAAACAAACCTCAAGAAAATGGACAAGGTGATGATTTTTTTCTCTCTTGTCTGTGTGTTAAGTAACATTGTTCTTTAAGACCTGTTTGCTCACCTACACAACTACATTGTTTTTACTGAATTCAGGGTACTACAGAAACTTGTAGCAAATCTGTGTAAGCATAGTGTGGGCCTTCATGTGCTGCTGCTTATCTACTAACCAGTTGTTTCACAAACAGTGACTGTTCTACCATTATTTTTATTTGCATTGCCCTGTGCTCTCACTTGTAACACTCTCATGATTTCCCAGTTAAATTCTTAATTTTCTTAATACAGCACGATACAGATTTTTTTTTTTGCCGAGTTTTTATAGATTAGTTTCTGTTACTGAATGTGACCATCTGTTAGGTAGGAGGTTGTCAAGAATTAGTTACGACAAGTAGTAAAACAGTTTTCCACACACGCTAAACAATTGTTTTATATAGATTCCACAATGTTGTGGGGGGGTTTTGTAGTTGACCCATGAAGTTTGAAAGCTCAGTTTTGAGGTACTAAGTGAGGACTACATCCAGCTGTTTTAATGCCCCTTTAATTTGACAAGTTTTTGATACCAAGGCCTAATTGATTTGATTTTGAAGAACTTTTGAAAGGCTCTACTAAGTTAGAAAAATAGCTCTTTTAGTGAAGGATAACTGTCAAGTAAATATCTTGTAATACTCTTCTGCACTCACTTGTTTATATCTTCCTTTCAACTTCATAACACTTCATTCTCTTTCTCACTAGTTTTGATGATTTGCATTTGGCATCCATTGTAAGGGACAAGGTTATTTTCTCAGTTACATAATTAAGTGAAGAACAGTTTAGATGAAATTATATTAGTTTACTACATCATACTATGTAGTGTGTACCTGTTCAGTTTTAAAAATACTTAGAAAATATTTGTATGAAGTATAGACATTTCTTGACTGTTTAGGGAATTATTTTCTGCTGTATACATAAATAGAAGGAATTAACACATCATTTACAACTTTGCAGGATGTAACTTACTTTTATCCAACTTATTCTTCTGGTTCTTACCTTCCTCTCAGAATTTAATGGTAAACCTGATGGAGATGAGTTACTCAGTGTGGTGAGAGCTTGGATTGTTTTGTGAAGGAGAGGCAGGCTCTGACTCTCAAAATATACTTTTGAGTAGCTACATATGTATCCAGCTCCATTAGTGACTGTATTCTTGGGCTATGGAAATTTGTCTCTACAAACCATTTAAAAGTCATGACAACTCATTAAGACAAATTATGAGCATTTAAGCTATTTTCTGCCATTTAGAATCTTGCCCGAGAATTAATTATTTGCCGAGAATAATTTCAGTAAGAAGAGACTTTTCTCAGTTGTCAATACCATGCCCTGCAATCGCACTGTCAATCTAGTTTAAGAGTCTGTCAATTAAGTCCTGTACCGCAGGTCACAGCACAGTTCTCAACCTTAGCATCTAAGATGTGAAAAAAAATACCAGGACGTAGTTTTCACGCATCAGAAGGGGTTAAAAATCAAACAACAAAGCATATCTCAGGCATTGGTGGTGTCAGTAGGAGAGTGGTTACCAGGAAAGATTAACGGATGATGAAGCATACAGTGGTACAGAGAAAAAAGTATTCCTTGGTCCTCTCCAGCCTGAACTGGGGAAGGGGAGGGCAAATGGCTTTATAGTAACTCACTCTCTGGTGATTAGGTTTATGGTCAATATCTGAGAAAAGCACAGAAATTAGACAATATCCAAGGTTTGCAAGGAAGATGAGAAGAAAAAAGAGACACCAGTTTACATCCTAGGGAAAGAGGGATGGGGGTGAACAAGGGGTTGGTTTGGTTTTCCTTTCCTGTTCTTGGCTTGATGCTTTTTGACTTGGAGAACAATGAGACATTCTGGTGAGATTAAATTTATTTCATTTTTAAACTTCTATCATATTGAACTTTAATAACATGCCTGTAATGGACCATCACTTTGCTTTCTGGAGGCTGCCTGTACAAACATCATTAATTCTAATATCTACAAGGATTTTTTAGAAAATATTCTGGTGCCATTTACATGGGGGAACATTTGAATTTCTATCAGGATACCTTGGCAGGTGTGACCTTTTTAGCATGTGTACCAGTTTCTGGAATCATTTTATGATGGGAAATTTCCTAGTTTCCCTTATTCTATAGTTGATTTGTTTTTCAAGGCTTTTCAAACTGTGTACCTAAGCTTTCCTCCATTATTCAGCATTGGTAACTGTTGAAAGTAGTGGATGTATTTGCAGAAGGATCTGTGAATCATAGGCAGACTCCTCAGATAAGTGATCGTGACAGGTAGACTGCACCTGCTGGATTAAGAATTTGCTTCCTGGACTTTCATAAACAAAGAGAAAGAAATCTGTTGTTTGATACTGAAAATTCTGTTCATAGGAAGACGATAATAACAAAATGTGTATATGATACACAATCAACTGACTGTGTCAATACCTAATAGGGGACTTAGGGACAAATATAATTATAAAATACTTAAAAATTGTAATTTTTGACACTAATTACTGTGTCAAGAAACTTAATCATGGCTTGATATTTATTAAAGTTTATGTTGTATTTTCTCACCTGAACTCTTGTAAATTTCTTTACAAGTATGGTAAGTGTAGGAAAGCAGCAGAATTCAATCTGAAAGTTTTTCAAAAAGATGCATAGGCAGCTTATTCAACCTAATTGTGATAATGTTTGATTCCAACAGAGAACAGCCTTGGTTTTAAATCTAAATAAATAAGTTGGGGATATGGAAAAAACAAATGTATACAATACGATTATTGTATACTGTATTCCACATCTGTAAAATGTACCCCATTTTATGGTTATTATTACATACATTGCAGCCTTATCTAGATGTTCTTGCTGGTCTCAGCATTCAGGTTCAACTTCGCTAAACTTTTGAAAATTGTAGAAGACGGTACCTTTTCCTGAGGGGTAGAATTTTAAACCAGGAATCCATAGAACATGTGAACAGCATCAGTGAAAGGAGATAACACATTAAATGTGATTTTGTAGGTTATATGTGCTCTGCTAAGAAATACTGGGACCTTTCTTATTATCTTTTATTTTTAAAGGGGAATAAGTATATGGCTATTTAGTTGTAAAATCCTTCTGAAGAGAAACACATGGATTTCTTACGATGATATTATTTAGATTGCGTCAAAAGTGGATGAAAGCTAAGCTTTATCTTCCCTTAGTTTGATAATACTTCATTAACTTTTCTCCACTGGATTATTGTGGCAGACAGTTAATATGAATTGATTACCCATGTTACTTGGATATACAAGTGTTTGTATTAGTTATTCCACTGTTTATTTAAAAACATTGGGGTTTGTCAGTGAACTGCCACACTGTAGGGTAGGTTTGTGTGTTTGAGTGTTCCTGATGCGTGCACAGTTGCAGGGTTTTAATTACTGGGCACATCAGAGGTAGACAGCCATAATCATTATAGTCCATCAGACTAATTATTTTCTGTTCCATAGAAATCCACTGTTTGCATATTGCCTTAAAATTTCAATAGGAAAAATTTGTTTAGAGATTTTTAAATTGGTCAGTTTAAGAATGCACTGAATTAAAATTGTATAAAGTTAATTTGAAGAAAAAAAAGTGCTCATGAAAAGGTTGTATTTCGTTAAATATGTGACTTTTAATTACTTTACACTTAAATAATTTGATCTTCATATTTTACAGATGAAAGTCCAAAAGCTGATAAACCCAAAGTAGATGAGGAGTGTGATGAAAATGAAGAAGATAAAGACTATCACAGGAGTGACCCACAGATTGCTATCTGCCTCGACTGTTTACGCAACAACGGGCAGTCAGGAGATAATGTAGTCAAAGTGAGTAGTAAACAATCTGTGCTGTTGTTATTGATGCCAGAATAGCATCTTATAGGAACCAAATCATTTTATAGCCATTAACAATAAACATTAATGTGGTGACCTGTCCCCGCTTCCACGCTGATTTAGTCCTTCTGTTTGCGGCATTTCGATGCATCTCGGAATTTTTTAAAAAATGCATTTCCATACAGAAATTCATCTGTGATTGTGGAGGTTTTTTTGTGTATGGATTATAGTTTTGTTGTCTACTGCCTTAATGGTATATAACTGCATTACACAACAGATTACAGCATACCACAGAGGTACTTATAAAGCTAGCTGTAGGTGAGCTGCCTCATGCTTCCAGGATTACTGTCTTAACATGCCAGCATGAACCTGCTTTTCAGATATGTTGTGCACTGAATGACTGGGATCCAGATCTTCTGAGCTGTAAACCTGATTCTGACACCGATGTGTTGTCTGTGGCCTAGGATGGGTCACCTCCATCTGCAAACTATGTAGAATAATAGCTGCCAACTGCTGTTTTAAGAATTAGGGATATTTAGTTTCTGTTCCTGAAGGGGATTACCTGATGATATTGAGTCTAGAAGAAAGTCTTTAGAAATCCCCTTAGATTTTAGTAAAGTTTTATTAAAATACAAATAGAAGAATTTAAAAAAAAAAAAGAATGTTTCTAAAAAAATTACTTATATTTTCTGTGTGATATGTTACATGTATAATTTTGGAAGTTCTTAACACAGTAAGGAAGTTTTGATTCATCAGGAAAACATACCTATATATTTTCACTCTGTTTATGCTATATACAGTGAGAAATCTGTGTCTCCATCACCATGTGAGAGTCTCAGGTTTCCAGTCTTCCTGTTGAATCAAAACGATTAGGTTCTGGATCATAGAATCTATGATAATCATGTCTCAGATTTGTAGCTTCTCTGTATTTTACCTAGGTTTTTCAGTGTCTTTACTTCCTTTTCTCTCAAGGACCGAAGAACTTCAAAGATTTGTTTAAACCCAAGTGTTACTAACACAAACATGTAGCTAATAAAGTTCTTCTGAGGGCCTTTCATGGTTTTATGGTAGTTGGGCTTTGGTTTTTTTACTTTTTTCCTTTCTTCCCTTTGGTGTCTTTTAGACATTTTTTTAGAACCAGAGATAGGGCAAATGAACTTGTTTGTCATCTTTTAAATTTTGCAAAAATGTGAACCTACAGTGCCATTATGGATTAGAAGAGAGTGCACTAAAATTGGTTACTGGCTGAAAAAATTTTCTCTTACAGCTGTTCTTGCACTAAAGATTGCTCTAGTTTTCCAGAATTTCTAACATGGTTTTTCTGATTTGTTACTGTTGCTTTAGGGTTTAATGAAGAAATTTATCCGATGTTCTACTCGAGTGACTGTGGGAACTATCAAAAAGTTTCTCAGCTTAAAATTAAAACTTCCAAGTTCTTACGAGGTACATTTGAAAGAAAAACACTTTTTTTTTTATTTCCCTGCAACCTAATACATTCCTTTTAAATTTAATCATGTTTGATTCTGCTTCCCCTCTTTCCAAGGATATGGGAATTTAGACTGAAGCACAGACTATTTCTTCAATCAGTTTTCTTACAGGAGCCAATGACTCCATGAACTGCAGCCTCCCAGCTTCGATCAGGGATAGGGCTGAGTTAGGTTAGGTGCACATGTGTATTGCTATGCCGAGGAGTTTGTCACAGTGTCATGACATACTGACCAGCCTTTTTGGTGTCATTTGGCTTTGTTATTTTGTCTCTCTGGCACCTTAATGGCTTTTGTTACAAAGAATATGTTTACCTCAGAATGCTTTTTTTCATCTAAAAACCGGGAAAACATTATGGCTCTAGTAATCAAAATATTGTCAAACATTTTCAGTGGTGTATAGCTGTAAGGTGTTACAATACAGTGTAAACTAATCATTTTTCATAATCAGATGATTATTTTTCTCTGTCTTTTGCTTTCAGCTAATGGATGTTACTATACCTGGAAGTGCATTTTTTTTTGTAATTTATAGTTATTTTTAAACTAATTTTTTAAAATTACTTTACAATTTATTTTTTGTATGACAATTAAAGTACTTCTGGTTTGTATTTTTTTGTTTTGAAAGAGCATTGGCGTAGTAAGGTGGTCTTCTAAATACAGCAAAAGTCTTTTTCTTCAAACAGATACTGTGTGGTATTGCTAAATATAGGGAATGTTTGTCTACTGGTGATTTCCTACCTCGTTGGCAGACTTCCTTCTGTTCACACTTCAAATGAAAACACAGAAGTGAAAAAAATAAAGTCGAATAGTAGTGTACAAAATAGCATTTTGTCAGCATGTTGCATTCATTCAGGTCTGATATACACGTCTGATGGAAATGTTGTATAATGATAGAAGTTGAGGGATTAACTCTGAGATGCACTTAGGAGTTCATTTAGATATTAAAATTTTGCATCCCTTTGTCTTACTGTTTGTTCTGTTATATTTTAAGCTGGATGTACTATGCAACGGAGAAATTATGGGGAAGGATCATACTATGGAATTCATCTACATGACAAGATGGAGACTAAGAGGCGAAAACGTAAATACTGTTACATTATAAATAAATGATGTTTTGGTATATTTATTATAGACAGTATACATGCTTTCAGAGCTTGGTCCAGAAATATAGTCTATGACCCTTCAAAAAACCCTTGCTTAAAAATGCCTTTTGCATGTTTTCTGAATTTGTTATGTAAAACCCTGTGAGGGAAACCCTGCAGCACATATATATTCTGAAACTTCAGAATAGCAGATATACAATGTTCACATGCAAGTTCTGCTCTGAGTTTTAAGTCAAGTGTCTGAAAACCCAAGCACTTATTCTCTTCCTACAAATGTGCTTTTGGTGACCTTTTGAGTTACGATAGTTGGCAAATCTGCATCCAGCAGTTCTTCAGTAAGAACCTGCTTTAGTCAGTCAGTAAACTGAAAGTGACACTGGAAAATTATTGGTGAGATCCAATTCTTTTATTACTGTTTCTGTTAATACTACACACATTTTTTAGGTGTGCTGTATCACACTAACATCCAGATAACAGCCAAATGGGTTTTCTTTGCTGCATGTGTATATTTTTTAATTGAAATATTTAACCTTTTTACAGACATTCTTTTCAGGTCTGATACTCAGTTTGATTTAGTAGCCCTTATATTGCCTTGTATATTTAATTTTTTTGGTTAGAAGTCATATCCCCTTTGTTTCCTTTTCTTTTATACATTTGTTTGTGTTTGGCTGTGGGTTGTTCTTCAGTCTTTATTGCTTTGTAGTATATGCACAGGGTTGTTGTCTGTTGTTACCAGTGGAGGCTAAATTGGAGTGCAGCTAAGGTTAAGCATTTAACATATCTTAAAGTACTGATCTGTAGAAAATTCCAAACTTTCTTTATTCTTTTTTCTTTTCTGGTTTAAGCACCCTAGTGCTCAGAATAAAAAGCACTGGGGCATGGACAGAGAAGACAGAGGGTTAAGCACACTGTGGAGTTAACAATTCACAATTTTACCTTAATCTGAAGGGGGGGGAGGATAGATTTTGATAGGAATTAGGGGAGTTACTGTATATAAGAAAGTATTCATTAAATTTGAAAGTAATATTGAACTGAAATTTGATGATTGCTGAAACCATAATATTGCGCGAATAAGGAAGCTTTAAGTAGTAATTTTTCTAATACTGTCTTGAAACCAGTGGATGTTTCTTTGGCTTGCCATTTTGTATTTTTGTTAGGATTGGCTGTACTATTAGGAAATGTTGAGGCAAAAACTGTAATGATAATGGAATTTTTTAATGACATTTTATCCTGCAGCACCTGCCTTTTGGCAGATGCATTGGATTGGAAGCAACAATAACTATCATCTTGACAAAAAAGACATTTGTACTGCTGAATTTTTTTCAAAAATCTCAGAATTATAGCTTTTAATGTTAAGTGTATATAAGAGTTGACAACTCTTGATTAAGTTTGTAAGTTGTGTTTACATACACACAATATAGTCAGTTATGTGTTCATCTTTTATGTAGTTTTAAATTGCTCCCCTGAAGTCAGAGATGACTAAAACCTGTAAAAATTAAACTGTGCTGGTAATAAATCCAGTAATACATAGGCTTCTATGATTTTTTTTTTTCCTTAATGAAGTTGCAATGGTAATTTATTAACAGTCTCTTCTTCTGAATGAAGATCAAATAAGTCCATTATATAAATCTTTGGTATTATTGACCATGAGCTTTTACTGGTATACCTGTGGACCTTACATAAGGCAGACAAGTAAAGGGAAAATGTCCATTTATTCATTAGAGAAGTCTTTCCTGCTTTTAAATAAGTAAGTTAACTGTGAGCTTTAAATTTGAAAATTTAAAAAAAGAAAAAATTAATTCACTAAATGGTAAATGTGTATGTCCAGCTGTGGATGCCTCTTATCTGATCAGAAAATCATCTCCTTCGCAGTTTCGGTGTCAGAACTGCTCATCTTCGCAAGTCTGCTCACAGGATGCCACTTTTTATCAGGTAAGAGGCACTCACGACTGTACATATTACAGTCATTAAGGTCCTGTCAGCACTTCAATTGTAATTCAACTCATGGAGTTTTTATAATTCCTCACTACAAAGTGCTAAAACTCTGTGAGCGAGGCCTGAGCATTTTCATTCCTCAGTGCAAGCTTTATTGAATAAATAAACACAGTCCATTCAAAAGGTTTAGGAGTTTATTTTACTTTACTGTAGGCTGTTTTGGGTTTTTTTTAATTGAGAGATACCCTTCTGTAGGGTGACATCCATATCAGTCTCAAAGGATATCTCTTCCTGTCTCATCCTTCTAACTAACCAGCGTTGGACAGTCACTGACAAGGGATCAGAAATGAAGAGTGTGAATCAAAGAAGACCACATTGGTTTCATCTCTTTATGGGAATTCTTATGTCCTTTTTAATGGAGTAAAGAAATGTTAGATTTTTGTAAACTTTATTTCTTTCATGTATTTTAAAATTAGAAATGGAATAATGCCTTTATCTCCAGAATATATAACAAAGCAATACCTACAGAACCTGCAAACTGAAGCTGATTTCTAATTTTAAAGACCAATCTGGTTCATACCTATTTGAAATGATATTTCAGTTTCCTCACTGAAAATTTTTATTTGAACTTTTTTCTAAAAGTTAGTTAACAAGTTTGAAATAATATTTTTGCATGAGTAAAAAATTAAAACAGGTGATAGAGGGTCACTCCCCACTACTGATGGGAGCAACTTACTACACTCATACTTACTTCAGTAGTTAGAATTGTTCCAGCATACTGTATCTTATTTGTACAGTTTTGTAATTTTGTTTGCAAAAACACTGACCCTCAGTGGTTTACTTGGCAATTTAGTGATGTGACTGCTCTGTCTCTCCCATGTACAGTTCCAATATGATTTGCGTACTTTTAGAGACAGTTTATGGAATCAAAGTGAAAACCGTGTGAAATACCACTTAAATAAGATGGTAGTCGTATCCTGTGCAAATAAAAAAATAAAGACAAGTAATTTATGGTACTACAGATAAATTTTGTTAATTGCACATGCAGGCTATACATGGTGCTCCCTGTCTTCTCTCCTAATACTGATACTGTTAATACCTCTTGGTTTAGGTTGTGATTTCTCTACACTCCAGTTTGTAAATCCCCTCCGAGTGTGATCACATTTAGTTCTCGTGATCATTTCACTCCCATGGCATGGAAAGTTTATTAACCCATATAGGACTCTGCAGCTGTATCTTTGTTTCTTCATCTCCGTTGCATTTGAAAGATGCAGCAAAATATTTCTGGTTTTATTGATAGCTTCTGTAATAATTCTTTGTATTTCCAAATTTGCAATTAAAAAAAACTCAAATTAGCTTTTTTCCTCTGTTCTGTGGCAGAGAAGTATTTAAGCCCATACAGCTGCTGAGCCAATGAGATTTTCGAAGGTTTTATGCTATAGAAAACATCCAGTACCCTAATGAAGAGGAAAACTTCAGACTTAAACAAAATGCTGACAGGCTGAAAAAACAAGACATTTAGTAAAACAACTCTTTGAGCAACAAGTGCCCAGGTGTTCTACAGCCCTTTTGGGAAACCCACCCAATCTTGCCTTTCATTTCACCACAGCTTTGTCCAGTTCAGGGATCCAAGAAGTAGTTGATTTGCCTTCCCCCCCCCGCTGTAGAAACTAATAAAAATGTATCACTAGATCTGAAATTAAGGAGTTTGGATTTGGGGGAAGAGTTAGCCCTCATCTCTCAGAAAATCAGCTGAAACCAATTTGACCTCTTTTTTTTTTTTTACCATATAGTTATGGAACCTCTGTATATGTAAAAATTCAAACAAAGTACATCACCTGTAAATACACTTGGGTTTAGAAAGTAAAAAATTTCAAGATTGATTTTTGTCAAGCACAGCAACACAGAAATAAGAGTTGTTTGAGCACTCCAAGTATATATGTAATAAAACATAAATATTGAAATATATGAAAGCAGATAGAGAAATTTTGTATCAATGACAAATAGCTAATAGATTTGAGGTACGGGTATGGATTTAATTGTTGTATGGAATTGTTTCATATAAATAAAACTGTCATATACTTGTGTCTTAGGGATAAGCTCTGGCTATTCTTAAGGGATTTTTTTAATTGCATTTTCTTTGTATGGTTTATGAATTATGTCTTCATGCTTTCTCTGTTTTTGTTGTTGTTTTTCCCTTGCTTTTGTTTTCAGTCTTACCCCATGGTACTTCAGTATCGACCTAGAATTGACTTCGGTTAGACCAAAGGGCCAGATCCCACTGAGATGAATCCTGCACTATTTGTTTACCCATCGACAGATTGCACAATGAATGGATGTGCCTGGATTGGGGGGACACAGCCAGATTTTCAGCATGCAAATAAGGACATTGTCTTTCTTAAAATTGTCAGTTGCATCTCTGTTGTTTCTATTAGAGCAAGCCAAGTGCCATTCTGCTACTGAAATGTGCATAAGATATTTGTGTATCTTAAGGGTGTGCTGCAAATCATAGCCAAAATCATGAAGTGTACAGTCAAGATTCAAAAATTCTGGAATATTTTTGCTTGCGTGTTAGAAATTTTTTCTGGTCCTAATATTGATTACATTAGCAAAATGGCAGAGTGCTCATTCCATGTGGTGTTGCAGTTTCACACACTTACTATTTTACTGAATATTGTTGTTTAAATCATAGAGTACTGTACAAATAAGTAAGGATTATACCTTGACAATATTTTGTATAGAAAATATATTTAGACATGTGGTGGTTGGGCCACTACCTTTTTCTTGATAAGGTTCTCATGGGTCCAGGTATAGCTCACTCATGAGTGTGCAACAGTCCTTTTGCAGTGAATGAAGATTAATTACACTTAACAAGAGATGTAGAACATGTTAATTCAAAATAGTAATTTTAAATCTTCTAAATAGATTCTACTAATATTGTTTAAAAGCATTGCAGCCTTTGTGATTGCACTTTTCTATGGTTTCCCTGAAGAATTGGAATTTGGGATACTACCTATTTTGGAAAATGGCTTCTGGTCAGATTACATTTCTTCTAATTAAGCTTCCTCAAAAAATGAAGCTAAAATAATATAAATGTCTATGGAACAAATAAATTTCACTACAAAATTACAACTGAGGCAAAATTTTACATAATTATTACCTCTCATAATAAGCATTTCCTTTTAAGATTGGATGGAGGCCTTTAGTATGCGAAGACAAAAATAATATATAGCTTTAATTATGTATTGTACCTCTTGCAACTATCTGGAGTTTAGAATTCATTACAGAAATTTTCATTAGTTAAAGTCACATCATAAAACTATTTCCATAAAATTAGAGGTAATGCAATACTGAAGATAAGCATTCTGACCAATATAATTCTTCAGGTCATCTTTTTTCCTAAGACCTGGTATTGCTGGATAAAAAGTGATTGTTGCCTTAGGTATTGCAAGCATAATGGTTCTAGTACGGAATTTTTGTTGGGGTTTCGGGTAATGTTGCAGGGAGCATAGCAATGTGTATGTTTTCTGTAGTCTTCCGTTGTCTTTACTCTGCTTAATAGTCAGTTGAGTTTTTCTCTTCAAGTTCTCTGGAGATACTTATAGTTCAGTAACTTTATGTACTTTCTACTTAATAGATGCCTGCTAGTGTTGTAGATAGCTATTTACTTTCTTTATGCCTTTTGCATACAGCAAAAAGGAACCAAATTAATTTTTCAGAAGCTACTGTGGAGTGAACTGGTTGTTCTTAGACAAAGTGAAAATTCTTTCTTGGGATCAAGTATAAAAGATGGATGCAAGGCCGTAAATCCTTTGTAAGTGTATGTCCATGTACATTAGTATGTTCTGTGGGAGAAATAAGCATGTTGTGGATTAAATCTGGCCCCTTAAATGTTGTTAGGAGTTCTAACATTGATGACTTGAGGAACATCATGCATAGGCGGGTTGAATTCTACCACTGCACGCCGGAGCCCATATGACACGCAGAAATAAAGATGCTGTCAGTAGCAGTCTGTTTAGGAAACCTGCTATTGCAGGTCAAGTTTGCACATATTGTGCAGGTGCCAGTGGGACTGGGGAAGCAACATGGTAAGGAAGCTGCTGCCCCTTTCTGCAGGCACAGTATGCTGGCCGATAGAGGCACGCGTTCATGGGAAGGGGTGCATGTCCTGGCTGCAGGGAGCATCATCTTTTTGCCCACCCAGTCTGGGATGTACTACTTGACAGAAAGATTTTCCATGTAGAGAGGGCCCTTCTCTGCAGAGCCTCTAGGGAAAAATAGATTCTTTGTGTATATAGAGGTCTTCCTCATGGAGCAGCTTGGAAGAGCAAAGCATGCATTCTGATTGCAAATCATTTTTCTCTTTAGTATACATAGTTGTTTTGTACAGTAGAAATAGGATATTATTTGTAAATATTTACATGCACATACAAATGACACCTTACAGTTTTTATATATTTCATGTGTTTTTATACCAGAATTTTCACTGTAGATTCGCTTGACATAAAACACCTGTTTCAGTTTATCACAAAGGTAATGGTAGAATGCTTAAGCATAATTTCTGCTTGGTTCAGGGCACAGTTTTTTTCTCAGCAGTTGCGCTTGCTGTTGTGACAAATTTGAACAGACTTGTTTTAAAAAGACAGGAATGCATCATTTTTAATCCATCCACCTAACAGGACCCTTGTAATAGCATTGTTTCGTGTTGCCTTTGGAACGGTACCTAACAGAAGATTTCTTTGACTGTTTGATAACTTTTTGTATTCACAATTCAGAGAACCGTGAATTCTCTCCATGAGAATTGGACTTTGGTTTAACTCATGGCATTTTCTTGATGCAAGTTAAAACTAGATTACAGAAGACAAATCTTTATTTTAAGCGTGGAAAATACTGACAGGTCTGAATCGACGTTCCCAGCTAAGAATGGTGGCATTAAATGCATATGAGCTAACCACCTACACTTTATGCATTTCTGATTTGGTGGCACAGTGCCCAAGTGCTGCTACAGTTTAATAGTTTTTATAACAGTGAAGTGCCAGTGAAATACATATCTTAACTGGGCAGCTTGTATAGCACAGACATTACCTTCCTTAGAGGAAATTTCTCTTCTATAATGGTACCTGTGTGCCATGTGTCTACAGATATGCATATTTAATTTGTTTGTGCCAATTAAGAGTATCTGAGCACCATAGGAATATGAGAATGCATGTGCAGATTCCTGTGTGCCAAAGATGGGGTAAAGTGAAATGAGTACCTAAGCATTCCCTTCAGACTGCACCATATGCCATCCTAGAGCAGATGCCTGGATAGAGTCACACTTTCTGAGCATTCCATGACAAAGTGTCACCACTGCATGCTTGTAAAGCACAGGAATATAAAATAAGTGTTGCTGCCACTGTGTTTCTATGGCTTCCCCATATCAGAAATATCTAGCTGCAGAGGGATAAGACCTAAAAAAATTCCACACTACTACCTAACCTTGCTGTCTCTTATTTAGCACATTTGGTGCTGCTTTGTTTTTCCCTTAAAGTGAAAAACTCATTAATGAAAGTCATAAGCAACTTTCTGTTCAGCATAGCTGCTCACTGCGTTTATCTAGTAACAAGCTGTAAGCTAGAATTTACAGACAAGATCCCAT
This sequence comes from Oxyruncus cristatus, assembly GCA_013399855.1. Lineage (NCBI taxonomy): Eukaryota > Metazoa > Chordata > Aves > Passeriformes > Cotingidae > Oxyruncus > Oxyruncus cristatus. Next base: position 2,129,290 of record VXAY01007345.1, on the reverse strand, counting down.
AACATCTCAAACAGTATGGAATTAGATGATTAATCAAGAAATGTATCTTCCATCATGCATTACTACACTGCTGGTAGCTAAGGACCTAGTCCTATAAACTTTTTTTTTCCTTTTAAATACCAAATAAGATTACTACAGTAACTTAAGTGACTCATCACTATAGTAGGTACTGCTCACTTGAAAGCTTCTGGGATTTGGGTCCTAGGAGTATGCAATGCTGTAAGTATATTGTGCATACTCAGCTAACTTGCAGTTGTTATGCAAAAAAAATTATACAAGTATTATTTTGACTTTACTGAAAATGTTATATAAAACAAAGTGCCTGATTATTAATACAGAATACCTTTTCTGTCCATTATTTGCATTTGACAGGGTAATATTTGCTTCTGTATTTTATCTATGGTCTTAATATTTTCAGCAAGAATATTTCATAAACATGCTGTATTGAGAAGCTTTCAGGGGAAAAAAGCATAAAAAGAAATGTGTCCTTTTAGATAAATTAAACCCTATCTCAGTAGAAATTATATGAAAAAAAATACTTTTCTATTGAAAATATTCCATTTTCTGCATAAGGGACTCTTTAATTCTGAATCTTGGTCTGTTTTCCTCTATACGTTCCAGCAGTATGACTTGACTTTTCTCTTCTGTTATTAAAAACAGTTCTAGTGCATCTGCAGGAGAAAAGAGATTGATCCCATTCCATTTAGATAGAAGCTAGGCTCTTCTTCTCTGCTGCAGACAAATAATGGTCCAGAGTTTCATCTCATCTCTTCCGTGTATAACTGTTACACATGACCTCGGGAGAGACGTAAACTATTTTTCCTTCTCTGCTGCTTTCTAAAATAACAAAATAGGCCAGGGTTTAGTCCTTTAATTGAATTAATTACTGAGCTTTATGATTTGTGGGGTTTTTTTATGTTTTCGTGTAACTGAAGACAAGAAGAGGCATTCACACCCCAGAAAAAACATTCTTGAGAGGACTTGCAACAAGAGGAGTAGCATCCAGCTCGGCCAGATACTATGTCTGGTAGAAATAGTAGAGAGCAGATAGCTGTTCAGAGCCAATCTTAAATCTCAAAATAAACAGATTGAGCCTTGTGTATAGAGGGGCTACATAAAATACTGCTCAACTACGCGCACTGATTGAACTTATTTTTATCCTGGAAAAGTGCAAAGACGTTGAGACTTACATGCCTATCCAAGAGCTTAGTCCAGTTTCTTCACTTAATCTGGCAGGTGGAAGGCGTCTCTTTGCTTCCCATGAAAATGCATATATCATGCAGCATATTCCCCTCTCATTTTACTTCATGCTTTGTTATCTTATTATTTCTCTCAGTTAAAATGTCTAAGCAGGCACCTTCTGTCTTCTAATTAATTTTAGGTCATTACATCTTTTGCCCTTTCCCATACCCCACTCCATTTCATACCCAACAAGTAGAAACATTGAGGAATTATAAAGGCAAAATTGCCCATGAGGTGTCAGCTCACAGGTTTCCTTCATCAGGCAGCTCTCATGGATTTCAGCAGTTTTCACACTTCTGCATTTTGAATCCTTTATAACCAGTCTGAACAAGGTCATACTTCCACAAGGGGTTATGCTAAAGACACTTGTTTGAGGAAGGATTGCGGTCTGCCCGAGTGTGCTCCAGGATGAATTCCAAGACATGAGGGGATTGATTCACCCCAAAGGAAATGTGATAAGCTTCCAACTGCACATTTACCACTAATTTTGTGACATAGGGGTTGTCTGACCTTCAGACCTCAGCTGAAACATCCATTGTAGGAATGTCCTCCAACAGATGATCTTGTAGTGTTAATATATTTTTCTTCATAAGCAGACTTACCTGTCGATTGTCAAACTGCTGTCCACACTGTTTGTAGAGCAAATTAAAGCATTAGATTCCAGAATAGGAATTTGATTAATTAATGAATTCCTGACAGATTCTTCCATCCAATGTACATGCCATAAATCTTTTGAATTCAGGTAGCCTGCTGCTACAGTCGAGTAAGGCCGTGGTTCCATTCTCTAGTGAGCAATTTAGGTCTGTATGGTTCTGGAGTGTGGCAGTGAAATGGAGGAGCTCTGTAGATGGGTAGAAATGTTTAGGCTATCTTATGCACTTGCAGAAGGAGACCACGTTCTGTAAGCTCAGAAGAGAGAATTCTGGAATGAAAGATGTCTACAAGTGGAATTTTTTTGCCATTACGTTGATTTTAACCAAAGAGAGGCATTGGTTTGACTTTCTTGTTTTTCTGAACCATTAGGCATACTTTTCTTTGAAGTTCATACTAGAACTTCTATGTGTATTTTTAGGAAATGCTTTAACATGGTTGACAGTTGACAGGATGAGGTGAACAGAAGTAGCTACTGTGCATTTTCCTTTTTTTCTTGTGATAGTGAGTGGAAAGCAAAGTAAGAGTTGAGGGAAGGTTGCTTTACAATACGCAAAATCGCTGCAACAGTATAACGTTTTGCTGCTAGTTAACATACAGAGGTTTTTATTCCAAATGAAGCCGCAATGAAGGTGTTTATTATCAAAGTGCAAGGCACATATTTTATGATGGTATTCTACTCCTAAAATTCAGGTTTATATTAATATTGAGTATGGTAGATATTGTTCCTGTTGTCTCCTGAATTTTGATGCAGTAAAATGAAACATGCTCCCTGTTTACTGAAAAATACCACGTACTAATCAATTTAGTCTTCATTGTCAGATATTTAGTTTGTTCAGAAAAAACAAGTTGTTTTTTTTAAATGAACTATTTTTATGGATAATCAGCAGAACTGAACCAGTGGTAGTTGTCTTTGTCACGAAGCTGAAGGGTTAGGCACACCTAGCAGTTTCCAGAACAAAATAGAAAAAGCAAAACACAACAGGAATAGCATAAAGGTTAACAGACATAGCATAGCTCCTTGAGTCCTGGCTCATGTTCCCAGAGAAAAGCACAAAGGCTTGCATTGCTGATGTGTCTGCTATACCTGGCCTGTGAACTAACAAAAAACTTCAGTGTGCTGTCAATCCTGTAAACCTTCCAAAGCACAAAATAGTCACCAAGCTACGTTTAGGGTTTCAAGTTGTAGTTCAGTGATACTTTGGAGGGTCGAAAGGACAGACGTGGAGGATAATGAGAAGATATTAAGTATGTTATACAGATTTTTATAGCTATTTTTTTAGCAAATTGCATTGCTGTCCTTGATGTGAGACCATTGATTAGCAAGAAGTGATTAGTTTACTTGTGCAGTATAAAACAGAGGGAATAAAGAAATCCAAATATCTTGATTTCCAGCATAGTGATTAGCTAAACTGGAAAGTAATAGGTAAATGTAATTACTTAGCTGGCTGAAAGATTTCATTCTAAATACTTACTGATCGTATTTTTCTTCTCAAATACAAGCTTCTTAGCATAAACATGAAGCAATGCATCATTTTTTCCCTTATTGCAGACTTAACTATTGAAAGAAAAATATTTTGCATTTTTTTAAATTAATGCAAAGCCTGAATTGTTCGATGTTCCAGGCTACTGAATAGATGATATAGAGTTACTCTCAATGGATTTTTTGGGGGTGGGGGCCTAAGTGTCCTTATATAAGCTGTGATCCAAGTTATGATAAGAAAGGAGCCTATGGTGAGCAGTAATAATGTTCTAATGCTTCCTTGCATTTGATCAGTAGTTACCAGTTTTTAATAAAGCAGCCCTCACAGTACTTAGGAGCTCATAGAACGTATTGTGATCTTCTGTTGCTAATTTGTTTTAAGATATAAAATGTTTTAAGCTTTTTGTCAAAAGTGATAACATCATATTACAAATAAACCTTTTTGTGGTTGTAAAATTTAGCTTATAAATCATTCAAATTGAAGTGAAAAAAAACGCAGGTCATTGTTAATGACAGTCTATCCTACTATTAAGAATATATGTATTTTTGTAAAGGAAAAGCACTTGTAGATATTTAATCAGTCCAATAACTATCTGTGTTAATGTTTTGAAAAAAAAAAAAAAAAAGAAAACAAAATGCTGCTTAGAGAATCACTTACTTTTTTTTTTTTTTTTTGCTCAAATGCATTTTCTATTGATTTATGGAATGTTGTTTATTCTGTGTGAAGCTGTATAGTTAGTACAGCTGGGCTAAATGCATTTCTCACCTTAATCAACTGTATCTGACTATGATAATATATTTTATGTCTGAGCAGAAAGCTAATTGCAAAACGTAGGCTGGTGGTGCTGTTTTTCATCTTCGATATTAGTTTCATCCTGCCTTATAACTTTACTACTTCATAATAGGTGTAAAAAATGCTACTCATTTTTTGTGATGTATGTGTTTTAATGGACATTTCAGGGTATATTTGGTTATTTAGTTGAATCTTACCGTGCTTACAAACATTTTTATAAGATGACAGAATTTTACTTACAGCATGTAAAAAACAGTCCCCTGTATGAAAAAGTGTGCAAGATTAGTTGAGTTTAATACTTACTTTCCTACAGAGGAAACTACTGCTGGGTACATGCATGAAACACGATTGCATTACTAAAGTTTCTGAGAATTTAACATTTTTTAAATTTAGAATAATTAATTTCTTGTAGTATTTTGCAGCTCTTTGAAACCTCATTTTTAACTGTATTCATCATAATGCATTAACACAGCTTCAGGGGAAAGAAAACAGTAAAGCGAAGAATTTTATTAAAGTACAGTAAAGCATGGCAACCACATTTGTTTGTAGTTATTAGTGTACAATCCAAAATCTATTTGCTTCTTTCAGTGGGATTCTACAGGGATATACTCTGTGGGCTAACATGTTGCTCAGTTAAGTTCTTCAGCTTGACCTCAGTGGAGCGACTTTCTGCAGTTGTCCTTGTAGCTAAGACTTGAAATGACCCAGACTTCCCACTTCCTCACTTCATTTCCTTTCATGGGTGGCTAATATTGTTTAAATTTATTCTTATTATATTAACCACACAAGTGAAAAACTTTTGCAACACTGAGTGTGTACACTAGCAGTAGAAGTCACGGTTAGGAACTCAGCTGACTAAATACTTGTGTCCTTTTCAAACTGGGGGAGAAATTGGCTCAGAGTATGCACATTTGAAATGGCATTCTCTTACTTGTATGCATGCTTCACAAAGGTTTGCAATTGATCAGCATTTGATATGTGTGTTTTATTATATGAACATTGTCCATTTTCATAATTTTTGTTAAGACCTAATTTCTGTAATAATTCATTAGGGTTGACATCTCAGGGTCCACAAAGTAGCAGTTGACAAAACTTAAATCCATTTGATCTGAGTGCAATACCAGTATTGCAGGCTTGTATCTTTTGAAGAACCAAATATGTTGTGTTTTGAGGTATTTTAAAAAGCACTGTAAATTTCACCCAGTTCTACCAAAGCAATGTTGGGGGGGGGGTAGTCTTAGAAGCTGAGTGTGGCCCTGGAAAAAATCATGAGACACCTGTAACTGTCAGCACTAGTGAGCAATTTTACAATTAGGTAAGAGAAGTGCTGGTACTTGGGGGTTTTTTGGCAAAACCCCGTGGTCGTGCCTCTTGATGTAGAGCAAAGCGTGCCTGTTCAAAGCTGCATCGACATTTGTAAGCAAGATTTATTTTCAAAAAACAGCTCATGCAAACCCTGTAAATGGGCATTTAGAACTTTGTGTGTAAATTTATCTGGTATGTAATGATACTTCTAATAATGAACTACCTGTATGGCTCAGTACTGGTGATGTTGCATTGAGTGCTTCGTGCTAATGTCAAGAAGGTTTACAGCACCTTTATAATGGCTGATAACAAATGACAATTTGGCCTGACCCGTATGCTGCAAGATGCCTCTAGCCCAGTTGGATTAATTTTGTGAAAAATCTAGATGAGCAAGAAGTATAACTAATCTGCTTACTAGCACTGAATTGCTCCTTTCTCAAAGCAATAAATATATTCATGTTGTAACATCTGTTGTGCAGCCTACAATACGAGTTGTTTTGTTGCATTGTTTCTATATAATTTATTTTGTGCAATAAAAAATCTCTGGTTTTATCTGACTCCTCTCTAGTTTGTAATAATATTTGAATTAAAACATTTATTAGCTTTGTATCTTGATCATGCAAGCATACTATCAACTCAGAAATGCAGGGTATAAAAGAGAATGCAGTAACATTATGCATTATAGAAAAATCAGAGGGGACTCACATGGCCTGATTTTGTTCCAGTTAATGTCATAGAGTGTTACCGTTAATTTTCACAGGTGCAGAGTCTGCTTCACACTAAAGCTGACTGGATTTTGCATCCCATTTGTAAAATATAACCAGGTAGGTTACAGAGTGTGGCTCTGTGTTTGAGGCTCTTTTTTAAAAAAACAATCCCGTAGAGCTTCTGCCACTTTTTTTTAACCTAATTTCACTGCCTTTTTTTTTTTTCCTTTTTGTTCTCTCCCTTTTTGATGTTTTTCTGGGTTAATATGGTTTCAGTAGTGTTTATTGTTCTGTGCATTTACCCTCTGGTTACCCTTTATTATGTTGTTGGCTTGTTTTAACTCATAAGGTGGTGTAAAATGAATGTGCCTGCAAGTTGGAATCTCCTTACAAATGAGCCCAAGGTGTGAACTAGCAGTCTCCATACTATATACTGAGTTACTGCAAAGAGAAACAATGGAGGGAGAGCTGTTATTCAAGGGAACTTGTACCTTTTATCTGAGATGCTACTGTGAAACCTTCAGTGCCACCAGACGAGCTTGGAGATGTGGTTCAGGTTTAAAAATAACAGGGTTGCTGATTAAACTAAAATGATCTTGAAACATCCTCTTGAAAAATCCTACATGTTAGCAGCAGAAGATAATTGCTTGTGAGCACAAAATGTGAAGGTATATATAGTATATGGCGCTACGTACATATGATTAAGTAAGAATTGCTCTTTAAGTTGCAGTTATCTATTAACAGGCAAAAAGTAGCTCTGGCACCACTGGCTGTTGTGTAACCTGTGCAGATGAAGTAGCGCAGCCTCATTGTCTTTCTTTGAACCTTTTTCACGTGGGATATTTGACCTCAGAGTTGTCAAAGGTCATAGACTAGTACTTTCCCATCTAAAATTGTTCTTTAAACTTCAGGTCACTCAGTGAAAAAAAACCCCAAACTTTACATAATGCTTCCACGTAATACTATTACATTCTTTACGAAACAGAAATTGAATCATATCTAAGTGCAAAATTCTGCTCCTAAGTAGGGAGCAATGTTTCCTCAAGCAAGGTTTCCATTAGAAATGCTGGTGACTAAATTATTTTAAATAATTACTTTGTTTTGAGTAGCTAAAAAGAGAATCATTGTGGGGGGAAAAAAACCATGCATAAAAATAGTAACAAATGCCTGATCAGTCATAAACCTGGATTATGTTTTATTGAAGGAGGAAGGTAGGGGGTGTACAAACAGCTATTTACATCGGGGCATAGCATGTGAATTTCCCTGTTAGAACTGTGATTCACATTGCTTTCTGTGCTGGTTGTTTTTTCCTGTTTTATTCTAGAGGAGAATATGCTATGCAACGTCATTATAGGCAAGAGTAATGCTTTTCAAAAGAAAAGTGCTTTTGTAATTTAGGTTTCATTAAAGAAAGAGAAATTTGCTGGCAGTATGTAATAGGAGCACCTCATTCCAGTGGCACACTTCCAACATCTTCATTTAGAAAGAAGACTGCTGCATTCATAATTCATGAAAGCATTGGCATCTATCCCATTAAACTCACACAGGAAAAGAAAACATTCTTATATGCAAAAACACTCTGTCTGTCTTTTCGAGACTATTTATAGGTGAAGTTCTGTCCTTTCCTGCAGTACACAAATAACTACAGTAAGTGCATTTATAGATATACCAAAATACACCTACACAACATGTGTGTGTCAGTGCCCCTGAAGACCTCCAGTCCTGCTGCCAGTAGCCTCTACAAATTTTAATGTCCTAGTACATCTCTGCAACTGGCAGAACTTGTTACTAGCCAGTATTCCTCCTTTAATTTTTCTGTCCACGTCTTTCTCAAAGTAGTAGGATTTTATCTTGACTAGTTTCTAAAACATGTTTTATTCCCATGCTCCTCCCTGTAACCTGCTAAAAGTGATGCTGGCATAGAGTGCTCTATGTGCTCGTGACGTCCTTGTACCTGCACCCAACAGCCAGAGTTGTGAAGATCTTAGAAAGTGAGCTCAGGAAATTCACTGCTGCTCCTGCGCTTTGCTAGTTTTTAGTATGTTGATTTTGTAAAGCACCTTATTGCTAATGAAGAATTCATGGAGTGTATTTGAGCCATTAACAAGAAAAGAGAAAGAGATGTACTCCAAATGGGTACCACTTGGAAGCAAACAGCATCCAGAATAGCACCTGTACCTCTGTATCTACTTTCTACAGTGCTGATTGCATTATAATGTTAAACAGCAATTCCACTGCTGACTTCTAGACCCTTGCTCCAGATTTTCAACTCAGATTGTTATCCTTCGGTAGTGAAATTCCTGGAACAAGAGAGGAAAAAAAAAGCAGGATACTGCTGAATGGTACTGTAACTTGCAGCAGTCAGCCTACCCCTCTTTCCATGTTCTGCTGGTTGCAGAATCTTTCTTCTTAGAGTGAAAATGTGCTTCCAGAGTACCTTATAAATAAGCAAAGAATATTACTACTCTGCTTGAGGTAAGCAGTATGCAACTTGATTTTCATCTTTGGAAAAATTGCTGTTGAAAAGCTCTCTGGCTAATACTTTGAGAGGATGAATGTGCATGTTCAGAGTATTGTCCATGTGATTTGACTTTTTTTTAATTTATTCACAGGCAAATGTTCGCTAGTGAAATGTTTTTTAATATACTAATAAATATGTAAATTATGCTATAGCTTATTTAGATTAGTGATACTATGAAAGATAAAATCTGTGTTTTCCACCAAGGGCTGCTATAATTTAATTTTCTGTACTTGCTATAAAAACCACAAGGTATTACGTCACAGCATCATAACAGCATGAAACCAAACATGTTATGTAGATGCCTGATCAGATAAAGGCATGTGTTAAAAACTACTCACATGTGTAACATGGAACAGGTGTAGATAGGCTTTTAGTGCTCCTGTTGTGGAAATATGAAATGGCCTTCTGACAGCATGTTCTCCGTTTGTTTTACAGATTGTATTTAAAATAAGAAAATCACTTGGAAAATAGATGCCTACCATGTCAAAGGAATCCAAAGTGCTTTGTATGTTATGCATTTAAAGCATACGCATGCAGGAGTGACTTTGCCATGGCAACATGGCCATAGCTGAAAGTAGAGTAAAGCAACTTAGCACAAGAAAATAATTCAACTGCAGGATAAGTTTTCAAGGTAACAGTAATGTTAAATCAGAATTCACAGCTAAATCTATTCAAGTCTGCCCCCTGACTTTGGAGAAAAGTGTCAGTAAAACCCTTTAAGTGATTGCACAGTGAGCTGCCTACCATCCACATTCTGCTTCAAAACACTGATTTCTGCCTGCAGCTCCTGGCCAAGACTATTCTATGGCAAACAAATTCACAGGGTTAAAAAAATTCAGAGTAAAATGTTTTATCCCTATGAGCCTTAATATAGTCTCATTTCCCAACATGGGGAAACTAAAGTAATCACTGCTTTAAAAAGCTGAAGAGAAGCTGAATTCTTCTAAGTTTCTTCTAATATCTTCTGGATTTTGAGAAGGAGGTGGATTGGGTAGAAGAGCCTACTTGTCTTTCCAAGGAGAGGGCTGTATACTAATTTTCTTTATTCTGATGACATCTATTGCTAGTCACAGGAGAAGACTGGCTAAAACCGAAGTTGAGTAGCCCATAAGAAAGTCTTCATCTCTGGTATTTCTCATCTATCTCAATTGCACAACAGCAGGTGGGGACAAGAATTTCCAGAGATGCAGCATCACAGCACCATGTGGAGGAAATTGCTCGGCACACCAACACACGGGAGTACCAGGCAGCACCCCACAGAGCAGTAATGAGCCAAGCAGCTGAGTACAAGTTTCCATTGGTGCACTTCTCAAGCTATTCATAGGTCTGTGCTATGAGTGTGCAAACTGGCAGCAGATAGGCAGTGGCTGGGTGTTTTGAACACCTGTACAAGCTCAGGTCACTGTTAGCCAGACTACATGTGCACCACACTTCATCGTAGACAAGATGTTTGCTCATGGGTTATATATAAAATACTGGATTTCCACGTATGTTACCTTTGACCAATAAGCATTTTTAGTATCACCCATCTTAACTGCTGCCAAGCATGACTCAGGTTAAAGTAGGTAGCCAGCAGATACAACTGTATCTTCTAAATGTCCTCACGTTTTACTACTAGGAAACGTGGACTTGGTTCCAGCTGCTGTTTGCAGTCTAAAGTTAAGAGTTACCAAAGAGCTTGATCTTGGAAAACGGTAGAAGAGCATCCTAGAGCCTTACGGCAGAATTGCAAGCAGAAGCTCTGGCAGAAGACAGGAGACTTGGTGTGGCCATCAGCTTGAGACTGGCTATGAAACCCAGTGCAAGACTGAGCCTGTGGATCCACAAGTTTCTTGTTGCTAAACTCCTTGAGAGCATAGGTCATGGGGAAGGAAAAACACCTGCTGTACAGCAGCTCTATCATCTGCTCTGCTTTTATTTATCCACAAGGAAGAAGAATATTTGAGAGTTGGTAGAAAATACTGTGGTGAAGAGTGCACAGTTGTGATTATAAATTAAAGATTTCTGTGAGAAAGTAAGCACTAGACAGTGCTCCATAGTATTAATAGCTGCCAAGGAAAGATACCATGTCCCAAGACCAAAAGCATCATGAGTTGTAGCCTTCTGTTCAGAGAGCTTATCCAAATTTAGGCCTCACAGAGGCTGATGATTGTTTCTATTGACTCTGTAAGTCAAATGTGGGTTTTTTCCACTTCAGTACAGGATCAATTATAATCATCTCTAAAAGACTATATGTACAAGCATCTCTAGTACGACAGACCACAAGGCACATATACATCTTTATTTGGGGAGCCAAAGCTGAACTGAATTTCTTTCTCTTCATGCATCAGTAATATTTAGAAAAGGAGAAAAAAAAAATCCATGTTTGGTGACTGATGAGCCATGAATGCTGCATTAAGAATGCTTGAAGTGTCACAGATTCCTTCCAAGCAATAGTTTAGAGGCTCCAGTTGTGCTTCTACAAAATTCACATAGGGAGGTAGCAAGATTTTCTTTGACTTCCATAAATATGCAAGCGAGACAGCAACACCCAGATGCTGAAGTGACTTTGAGTAAGAATGGGGAGCAGCAACACAGCACAGCTGATTGCTGTCAGCACAACAATGTGGATGTGTGCAAGACCCAGGTTCCAGAGTGAGACGCAAAGCAAACATGGGCATCCATTCCAAGGAATGGGATGAAAAGTTCCTCCATGGTTCTCTAGAATCAGATGGATTGAGGCTTGTTTAGCTTACACCCACGCCCAGGTCTTTTGTTAAGGGTAATGCGTATAGAGAGTTTGTGATTTTTACTCAAAGAAAAATTATTTTTTGACAATTTTCCAAAAGCACATAGCAATTTTTTTTCCTAAATTTAATGGTAAAACCCAATCCTGGAAGGTCAGAAGGCAAAGCTCCTCCCTTAGCACTGGTGACACCTTCAATACCATGGAGTGACTGCAAATAGACTGCAAATAACAGCAAGTGAAATTCTGTGAATGGAAAATGTCTTATTAAATAGAAAAAAAATACAGAAGATTTTAAAAAAATAACTGTAATGTACATCAAAGTAAAAGCCAAGGACATTAAAAAAAGAGCAGGAAAAAAGGGCTTGTTAATGGTTTTATAGATGTTATCCATGTTCATTAATATCTGACCTTATATTTGAGCCCTAAGCTGTTAGTATAGAATTTACTGCTGTTAATGATCAGTCCAGAGCAACCTCTCCCTACGCCCAGATGTGTCCAAGTCAGGATTTTGAACTGTAAATGCTACCTTTACTGTGGTTAGGCAAAAAGTGAGCTTAAATGCAGGAGACAGCTGCTGTAGATCTGATGTGATAGCTGGGGAGGAGGTGTAGAGAGTTATCTTAAGGTCTGGAAACTCCATCTGTGTGCAGTCTGTCATCAACCCTGATCTTTAGGAGCTTGGTGTTAGTTAAAACAGAGTGACTCTATAACCCAGGCAGGGTGACAACACCAAACTCCACTCTCAGCTCTCTTACGTGGTAAACACTTCTAGCAAAATCCTTAATATTCAGATATCTGTTCCACAGGTGATGCAGCTGGGCTCTTCGGATAGCATTTATACTAGGTAGTTAAGTAGAAAAACAAAGGTAAATTGACCTGGTACTCTGCTGCCCAGCAATAAGCAGCAGAAAGAGTTATTCATATTCAGGAGCTGTTGGTAGGAATGTGCTGGACCTCCATGTTTTAAGCTCATATATATGTGTCACAGATATTTGTTTAAATCACAGAAGGATTTTTACCACTACCTTTCATTATCAATTCAGTTCAAGCAGCCAACAGGCTTGTGAAGCCATAAGCTTTTGCCATTGATTTTGCCAGCAGCAGTGACTGTTTTGCTTGCTCTTCACACCAGAAGTCCCATCTAAGAAGATGGATCGTGTTAACTAGCCTCCATCCTCGCAGGCTGGATCTCCTGTCAAATCAGGTACTGACTTACCAGATCTTCTTACAGAAGATTTTCCTCTGTTCACTCATCACCTTTGTCCTTTTAACAGCAACAGCTCTGCTTGAAATTACAGCAGTTAGTTTCTTTGCAACCAGCTCTCCCAGTGCCAGTCGTGTCAGCAGGATGGAAATTGCTGCTAAAACAGCAGCCACAGGTACGTGCAGTTGCTAAGATCTGAATGCAAAGCTGTGCTCGACGACTCTTTCCTTATTAGCACAACATCAAAGCATGGGGCATCCTTCCCAGGTAGCTCCTACTCTGGAGGATTCCCATCTCACCTGCATGAGATGGTACAAACTCACAGGTAGGTTCTTGGGGCATCTGAAGTATTCCCAGCCTTGCCCTGCCCTGTACCCTGGCTCATGGGGCAAGCTGATTTGCCCCCTCCCCTCTGCCTTTCAGCTCAGAAGACTCCCAGGAGATAAACTCTGGGAGATGAGCTAATTCTGTCCCTTAAATGATGACACCTGTAACCTGCTGTGCCCATGGTGGTGAGACTCTTGGTGCTGTAGAGACAGGAGGATTGTTTTAGGTGTGCGAGTAGATCTGATCTATAAGTGCCTTAGTTGGCTGTACTCAGTTAAGAATGCATTATATTAATCTAATATCCTTCTGAGTGGTAGGTATACGGGTCAGTTTCTCCTTTCATTCTCTTTTCTATCACTATTTATAGTGTTTTTCCCTTGGCTTTAGTTTTATGTCCTAGGCTTACAATGGATAGTTCCAGTTCCTTAACATCTCTCTTACATTATGCTCTACAGACTGGAAGGAGAAGTGCTCTACATTAATACTGCATTTCTGAGTAATTTCACAATGTGTGTTGCACCCATGAAATCCTCTTCTCCATAACAGTGCTCTTTTTTTTTTTCCCCCCTGAGCCTCCAGCCTCTGTGGACACCAGCTATTAACAAGCTCTCTGGATATTATGCCTGAGAACAGATGTATTTTTTTCTTAAACATTAAATTTAAACCTTCATTTTTCTACTTTCTTCCAAAGTTTATCTAAGACCAGCTAATGCACTCATTAAATCCCATGCCCCTTCTACCCAATGTGACTCCCGTGGAAATTTAAACTGGGGCAAACTTCTGCCCTGCCTTTGCCAGCATGTTAGGATCAGGGAGATGGCATGTGGCAAGAATTTGGATAAGGTAAGACTTTTCTTTAGGAGAACCTAATCCTGAGCTTTCTCAGTTTATGCCTCGACTTTCTCCATGAACCTCAGGTTCATGCAAAGCAGAGATTAGATCCCAAGGTCCCCTTTTTAGCATATGCAATATTGAACCTCATTTTTCATGTTATAAACAGGAGTGCTGTTGTGTATTTTCTTCCTGTGATCAATGCTATTGTTTATTATTTCCCTCAGGTTTGCAAAAACAGACCCTACTTAAGTAGTTTTGAGGGTCATCCATACATAAGCTGCAGGGTTTCCTCATGCTCTCCAGGTGAGTCTCTTCTTCCTTTCCAGTGTGGACCTCCTCCTGGGACAAAACAAGGCAGTGGGACTAGTTCCTCTGTCCCACTGGGCCTGTTTTAAACCGTGGTAATTTGTGCTGTGCACAAGGGACACCTAGTTAGGGTTAATGTCACCTTTTAATTCGTTTCAACACAAACCCAGTATTTATAGTAGGAGTGGGTTGACTCTAGACGTAGCAAGAATGGATCAGAGTTCATCACTGCTCTTTATTAACCTTTCAGTCAGCTAATTAAAGAATCAGAACATAGTCTTGCTCTTTGCATTGCTTCCTCATATAGATAATTTCAACCTTAGTTGCAAGAGGACATTGGCAAGAGATGTTTGGATCCAAGTGGGTTTCTGGCTTTGTTTTAGTCTGTTTCTGAACATCTGCTCAGGTGGGCGGCTGCTTCAGGGGGGAGGGAAAATTAGCTTTATTGATTGAGTAATTTCCTTTATGAAAGATCTGAAGGGGATGGCTGCCTGCAGAAATAATATTTGTTAAATGGCCATATTTGGAAAATGAGTCAGTGAGAAAATAGCATGCAAATCCCCCAGCTTATCTCCAGCAGGGAAAGAACAGAGACATGCTAAGGAAGGAATAAAGATGCTGACTTAGAGATGACAAGCTAAAATGACTTTAACAAAATGACCCAAAACATTTAATTTTGAACTAAAAAAATCCATTAGGAAAATGTTGGAGCTGGCCATTTTAAATGCTAAAACTTCTTTAATGAGAAAAATTTGCAAAGAAATGATTGCCACCTGCAAAATATTTTTTAGTTTGCAGGAGCCCGTTAGTGCTGGGTAAATAAGGTTTTGCAGCTCTACACTTTACCTAACTTCACCTACCTTTTCTAGAGAAAAAAAAAAAGGCCTAAGGGAGAATGCAATGGTGTAATTAAGGTATGAATAATAAAAGAAAGGGAAAAGAAACATCTTTGTGTTGTATGAACGACTTCAGCATAATATGCAAGTGTGGCGAGGCCCCAGGAAGTTAAAATATCTCACAGACAAATCCTTAGGTTTCATACGGGCAGGCAACAGCCCATCTAATTAGCTACAGTTACTGTCTCTTTAGCAGCTTTGTCACTGCTGACCTTTCTCTTTTACTGTGAGTCTTTGTAAGAGGACATTTTCCATAGTCTTTTGTCCTGGCAGCTCACTCTTTTAACCCGGGAGCAGACTGAAGTAGTTTCTACTTTCTACTGGTTGCTTTGTGGGTGTCTTGGGTCTCATTTTCTCTTGTGCTCCTGAAGAAATGCCATGGCCTCGCTTGGCTTTATGTCGATGTGGGCTTGGAGTGCCTGCTGGGGAAGTGGTAATCTTGTTGTTTGGAAGTCTTGGGGAAAGACCAGCAGCAAACTGATGAAAGTTAAATTATTGCTTTTGTTCTTAGCCTTGAGACTGGGGTGGGCAGTGGTAGATGAAACAACGTGAAATCTGATATTTACTAAGTAAGCTTTTAAAACTCATGCATTAGCCTGGGATGCTGCCCATGGAACAGAATAGTTCTGTACTGATGCAACTTTAGCTCCCTGCCAGAGCTAAAACCAAAACAGCTCAGCACTGGAGAGGAGCTATGCTGGGAGTGCTGTGGGAGCCACTGTGCTCAGGACTGCCTCAGCCTGGGGAGCTTTGAGGGTATTAGTGGCTGGGAAATACTTTGAGGCCTTGGCCTGGAAGGTATAAAACGTTTGCAACAGTGTTACTTGTTCTCACTAAATCCCTCCCCACCTTGCTGTGTGGTATAGACATCTCCAGCATGGGTAATACTTCTCCTTTGAGAAAGCATGCAACAAGCAAAGCAGGCCCTCTGGGGCTTTGCAAAGCAGATGCACAGTACTGGGAATGACCAGGGGGTCTGGCTGTGCCCTGGTGGCAGCACATGCCCTCTGCTTCCCTCTTGGTGGGCACTGCTTCGCCTCATGCCTGTGCTCCTCTCCATGAAACTGTTGTACAATTGGGAGACAGTGGAATACAGTCTTTTAAAAATACTTTGATTTATCATTGTCTGATACCAACATTGTTTTCTTTCCCTGGTGAATGCCAGAGAGAACATATACTGCAAATCATGATGATTTTTCAAAGATGTAAGTCCCTGTAGCCAGCACTGGTGCTGTGTTCAGTTTTGGGCCCCTCACTACAAGGAAGACCTTGAGGTGCTGGAGTGTGTCCAGAGAAGGACAACAAAGCTGGTGACGGGTCTAGAGCACAAGTCTTATGAAGAGCAGCTGAGAGAGCAGGGATTGTTTGGCCTGAAGAAATGGAGGCTCAGGGGAGACGTTATTGCTCTCTGCAGTTTTCTGAAAGGAGGTTGTGGTAAGGTGGGGATCAGCCTCTTCTCCCAGTATACTAGTAATAGGACTCAAGTTGTACCTGGGGAGGTTTAGATTGGATATTAGGAAACATTTTTCCATGGAAAGGATTGTCAAGCATTGGAACAGGCTGCCCAGGGAAGTGTTTGAGTCACTGTCCCTGGGGTATTTAAAAGAGGTGTGGATGTGGCACTCGAGACATGGTTTAGTGGTGGACTTGGCAGTGTTAGGATAATGGCTGGACTTGATCTTAAAGGTCTTTTCCAACCTAAATGATTCTATGATTCCAAAGGTTATGACAGGGTGATACTGAATCTGAGTGGTACTGAAATATAGCACTGCAAATATGACCAATAAAAGGAGGATTGCAAGATGTGAAACAAGCACAAAACAAGCTGTGAAACTCTAATGAGGTGGGTGTGGGATGGCCCTTCGTAAGGTTATCAAAAAGACAAAACATTTAAAAAAAATACAACTTCCTGCAAGTCAGAGGGCACTAGCTCTGGCCAGTGAACATTTTGGCAACTCTTTAAAAGATCATCCTTCTAAGAATAATATTTAAACTTTCTGTTTACAGTAAGGGTTGTTTTTCTGGTCTTAGACTGCAGAGCATTATTATCCTTGTTCTGTTTGCTTTAATAAAGATGGAAATACCACCCTCACGTCCCAGAGAAATATGAATTAGGTTATTTCCTTCTAACTGAAGCTTTCTCTATGTCTTAATTGGATGTACTCTAATTTGCCTTGTGAGGTTGGAGAAGAGGAACATTCTGTGCAGAAAGTCCTGCCCAGTCCAGGTCATACAGGAGGTCTAATGAGCGAAATGCTGAGGTTGTTCCATCAGTTCCTTTGATCTGCCCCAGAGCCTCCCATCAGCTTGCAGAAAAGAAAATAATTAAGCATTGCAATAAAAGTTTTCACAGTACTTACAGGTGGATGAAGATCTGCAGTACTGAATGTAATGGAACTCAAGTGTTTAAATGGCCAACATGTTTATAAATTCCTAGTCTCCCACTGACTTTTTTTTCCAGAGGCAGCATATTCAGAATTCAAAGCAGTGTTGGTAATGCCCTTTCATGGCAGCTACAGTACCCTGAGCTGCACCTTTTCTGTTAGACTCTAGCTATATGTTAGGTAGTTCCTCCACTGGGTGTGTCTTAGGAAGGTCAGACAAGTTCTGATCTCCATACCAAAACAGCAAACATTAGTTTGCTTTGTGTTGGATGTCATGTAAAGGATCGAATCGATTGTAAGTGTATGAAGAACAACAGCAAACAACACTGGATTTGCTGCATTTTTTGTAGTAGATTTACTACAGTTCTGTATGGACTTCAACAGGGGCTCAACTGATTCTATAGGCAAGAAAAAACCCAAGGCTTTAATGTCTGTCATTCTGCACTGGTGTATTTGGACTTACAGTAGGAAGAGCAGCAATATGTACTTTTTCTTAATCAAGTGCAGTTACTGACAAATTAATATTCAGTGGGGAACCATTGAAATGGTGGGCTGAGGAGGAGCATATGACAGAGGAAAGGAGAACTAAAGGAGGGTGGGGTATTTTTGTCCTGGATAAGAAAGGGTCGGGAGAATCCAGTTACATTCTTCTGCTATCAAAAGGGTTGTTTGAGAGTTAAAAGATAATTTCAGTTAGAAGAAACTTCATTAAATAATAAAATTCTTTGTAGGCAGAGGAACAGGGACTGTCACTGAGGTTACACAGCACTGAGAATTAGCATATGCCTCTGTACTGGTAATACTTGTTCACTGCTAGAAGCAAGCCAGATTAAGAAATGCTCCTCACATCTTCCCTTCTCAGACTATTTGGGGTTTTAAGTGTTCTTGCAATTTCTGAACATGTACTGTGTCCTTGGAGTTGCTGTCCTGACAGTGGCAGGGGGAAATAAAAAGTTTCAACTTAGAAGCCCAAGTTTCATGGGAATTGTAAATGTCTCAATGAATTTCAGAGGAAAAGCAAAATGAGAGACTGCTCCAGTGTCTCTGTGTAATCAATTTCAATGTTTATGACTCAGACTATGAAACATGCAGTGCTGAATTAGTCACTCTGGTTCAAGAAAAAAAAATAAGACACCATCTCTTACTACATGTGAAGTATTATTACAGGACAGTCGTGGTATAGTGAACTCCAAAAATTCCTCTTAGTATGAATTAACGGGAAGTAGCAAAACATAACAGGCTTGGTTTTTGGACATAACCAGTTTAATTTCATTGAGGTTTTTTGGTTTTGTTTTTAAAATTGCTCTTTTCTTAAAGCACAGGAAAAGCTGAAGTGAAAATATGTGTATTTGTGTATTGGAATAGCATGGTGTAACATGATAACTGTTATTTCAGTTGCTTTTGATCTTTCCACATGAGACAGTAGGGCTTAAAGGTTGGGCAGGGTCACAGTCTCTTTGGCCCCTGGGCCTTTGCTATGGATGCCTGAAGTAGTCTTCATTTGACACCTTCACAGTAGTCTAAAGCACTTAGCAAGTGATCTAAGTCTGGCTTATGAATATCTGTTGGCATTTTTTCAGGAAGATCATGCCCTGAGACAACCTTTTTGCAGTTTGACTAGCTCTGAGTAACCCTGACCTAATGCTAACTTTGGTTGAAAAGAAACTGTAGGGGAAAATCACTTTTCAGCCAAAACGTCTGTTTCACCTGAACTGTAAGGTCAGTGTAGCACTTGTACGTTATTGGCTCAGTACAGAAAGCATCATTGTTACCACACCAGTTTTTAGACAAAATCACTGATTTGGTGTTTTTTCTCAACGTTTTAGATTAGCGTCCAGAAAGCCTGAGGAAACGGACATGGAAAGTCTGTATGCTCAGCAGGAAGTTGCCTGTAAAATGTCCTATTGCAGGTTTCAAGCTTCAGGGAAAAGCCTTCCTGCAGGAGCCTGGTCTTGGCTCTATCCTGAGGACACTTCCAAGGTCCATGCCTTCAAGGAGCCAGGGTATGGCTTGCTGTATCTCAGATATGCACCTCTCCCGTTGCAGTGGGTGGTTACTGTACTTTCAGAGAAAGCAGGGGCTTTACATTTGGTTCCCTTCTCAACTTGAGAGAATTCAAATCCATGTGTCCTATTTCCAAGGCAACCACTTATCCTGGAAGAACATCCTTCTCTCCTTTTGAATGTGTTCTGCCAAAGCAAAATTAATTAGAAGGAGAGAAAGCATGAATACAAAGACACAAAAAAGCTGCAGGACTGTGGGCTACTGCTTAGGGCACTCATGAGGAAGAGGGGAATTGTGAGCCATGGTTCCTGCCCCCAAGATGAGTTGTGTTTGGCACTTGGACAGTAATGTATGCAAGCATTTCTGGCAGCAGACAGAGCAACCAGAACTCCCTGCTTGCATTGGAGTGCCCTGAGCATGGTGAGTGCTTCCCTGACCAGTACCATGGCTTCAGCTTGTGGGGTGGGGAGTGTTGTCTGAAGGAGGATGAAGCTGTCACCTATTAACAAAGGCATCCTCCTCGTAATCACAGCTTTCTTGCCCGCAGGCAGAAGCAGCTAAACATCAAATTAACTAATTGAGAGGACCCCACCTCATCCTCTGTTCTACAAGAAGACAGGAGCTGCCATGGCATCTGTCTGCATCTCTGAGACTTGGCCATGGCTGAGTGTTTCCTGCCACCAGACTAAGATGAAGCCCTGCTCTGGGTATAGAGCAGGTTGAAGCAGAGTGGGATGCTGAGTTCCTCTGCTCTCCCTGAGCTGAGACAGTTCGGGATGTATAAAGGGGTGCAGCTCACGTCACTTGGGTACTGGGGAGTGGAAAAAGTAGACATCTCTAAAATTGAGTTTTCTCCAGTGCTAGGAGCCAACCAACCAAAGAGAGTGTGGGATCAGACACTTGAGTCCTGAGTCCTGCATAAATCCTTTTCGATGTTACTTTGTGTCCTTTTG
>VXAY01007345.1:2080719-2108868 GCA_013399855.1 Oxyruncus cristatus | reverse complement strand
TTTTTTTTTTTTTTGTTACCCCAGGTCTGTTTGTCTGAATTTCCTCATTGCAAGGACCCTAACCGGTCTCTGAAAGGATGAACATTTAAAGGGGTTACATATTCTTAGTGCTACTAAACATAGGAAATACCCTCCAGTGTATGGAAAAGCTGGTCTTAAACCTGCTTCCAGTTTCTCCATTTAATCTAAAGGTTGTCTGTTCGAGAAGTTCGTGAGGACAGTGCTGTTCATATTAGTGCTTACTGATGCTAAGTGATACTGCTTTAGGGCATGTGCAGGTTTGGCTGTATGGATGTTTTAGTCTGGATATGCTCAGCCAGGACATGTTACTGGAAGAGGGACCAGCACTGGCTCACTCCTGCTGCATTGGCAGGAATTCTCTGTCACTGATGTTTATTTTCTTTGCTGTTGGAGCCAGAGAGAGGAGGCTGAAATTAAAGTTAAGATAGTCAAGGAAAGAGTGAGGTGTAGAAATGTGAATCTCCGCATTCTAATCACAACCATGGTTATAATTAGTGATAGGCAAAGATACAATACGCAGTATGCCTGAGGAACCTATCCACTGCTCCTGGATTGCTACCTGACAAGTTTAATGAACCACAACAGTGTTGAAATACACACTTAGAATGGTTGCTTGGAACTTGACTCACCATTCCTTCATTAGGGACATGGAGAGAACAGAGAGAAACTTAAAGGAGTAAAGAAAGAAGTGAATGAAGGAACTGATTCTCAGTCAGAATGAGGGAGTTCAGACTAGTAAACCTGCATTACAACTGATGTTGAAGATGAGTGAGAACCCTCCCAACCACAGTCTGGACTTGCTTAGAGAACTCAAGCTGCATGGAGGAAGAGGAAAAAATTTTTCCTCTACGGCCAGCCCACTTCAAAATATATTAAAAAAAAGAAAAATCCTTTCCTAGTTTTAAGGAGACTTTGTTTCTTGTACTTACATTTTCTAGTGTCTTCCATTTTCTTTTGCCCAAGACTGGACACTTCTGAGTCACCAGGCTTTCTATGGATACAAGGACAAGAGCGTAAGAAGTGGATCAATGATGGAGGATTTCTTCAGGGTGAGCAGAATGAAGTTCCAAATTTGGCTTACTAAATTAATAGCTTTCTCAGCTGTAGGTGCTTGGGTACATAGTGCTGAGTAACTACACTTAAATGGGTCATTATTGTTTGGTGTGTGCTTACAGATTCTGGTGCAGAGGAAAGAAATCCTGTATCTAAAGGAGCAAAAGCAGAGGTGGCTATAAATGACAGTTTCTGTTTCACGTGAAATCCTGATGTGTCAGCATTTGTTCTTGTCCTGTCTCACAGAAAGGTGAGATAATGAAGGTTTTGTTGTTTGGGGTTTTTTTCACCTGTAGGAGATGTCAGTCATGTGGAAACTGGAAAAATTTCTGGAAAATTTCAGATGGGTTTCTGTACTGACTACACTTGAAGTGAGTTGGCAGGGCACTCTGACAATGTTTCAGTGACACTCTGCCACTCCAGTGACTATGCTTGCTCACATTCTTTTTGTCTCTGTTGAGAGCACTGCAATCCCCCTCTCTGTTGCTCCAACGGAGATGGACTGTTCCAAGGTCTAAGAGTTCCACTTACTGCGTCTATCCACTTACTCCAATGTGGAAATTTGAAGTGGAAGCCATAACTCATGCAGGGAAGTTGCCCATTGTTGAAACCATATGACTAGCAACTTGAAACTATTAAGGAATTGTTAGTGAAATAGGAACCTTGTAAGTGAATTGTAGATCTCTAGTCAGACCCAGCTTTAATACTGTCACAGCTAGAGTCTGACACATGTGGTTTGTTGGCAGAGAAAAGGCATATCTGTAGGAGATGGCATGTCAAAGCAGTCCATCATAGTTTTCCTTGGCACTGTGTATATATATTAATTAGAAGGGCTTTTAGAAGTACCTTTCAAAATTTCAACTTCTTTTCTCCTTTATTAGCGTAGAGGTGTATTTGTGCTTGCTCTTATGCACATCTTGAGTATCTTGTGCTTTTGCAGAAGTTTTCTGTTAAAGCAGCTGCTTGCAGTCAGTGGGACGTTTGTGATGGAGATTCCTCTGTGTGTGTGAACATCGGGGTTACCTTCATTTCCTGAGTAATTGATGAGCAAATGAGAGTATCTCCTCCAAACGGAAAATTAATTGTAGTTGAAATTTAGGGAGCAACAATGATGATAAAGAAAATCAAACCACCTCAAAAATGCAAGTTGAGTGAGCTTGTGCTTTTTTCTGTTCAGAGATAAAAATCTGTGTTTAAACAAATTCCTTTCAGTTGCACTGTTTATTCGCTGTTTATTCACCCAAGAGCACCATAGCACTTTCTCCTTCCCTCACCACAATTCCTTGCTCTCTTTCAAGCCACTGATACCCCATTCTACTAAGAAATGTGGAAGGAGGACATGGAGGGGGCTTAGGAGACCAGCGGAGCCATGCTTGATAATTGCAGGTGGTAAGAAAAGGTCACCACTTGCTTTAACTTTGCTGCTTTACAAAAGTATGAAATGCCACCATGTTGTGGGTAAATATTTAAAATTATTGAAAAAAAAAAAAAGAGTAAGATGTAGTAGATGTGGCTTAGTGTTCATTTTCATTTTAATGTATTTGGTATTTCTGATTGAATGAGAAAGGTCCACAATGTCAATAGACCAAAAAGAAATTTTGGCTCAAAAGGCACGTCTTGCAGCACTTATTAAGCAAATCTCCTAATAATTCAGATGGAAATCTTGCTGCAGCAAGGATCATTTTTTTTGGCAACAAAATGTAAGAACTACAGCAAAACATGAGTAACTTTTACATGATGTACTTACTTTCTTCTTTGTAAATTACTTGTTTCTTATTTGTGCTTATAATGCAAAATCTCTTTCCTGCACAGCCACAGAGCCTGCTTTAAAACCCAGAAATTGTTATTGGCCAGTTTTAAGCTGCTTGTCGTGACGTCAGTAGGGAGATCTGGCTCTCCCTGAAACCCAGTAAAGTAGTGGATATGAACGTTAAATCAGGAAATAAAGATATTTCTTCAAAAAAAGTGAGCAGCAGCTCCTACCTTAGCAGGCACCCTGTCACCTCCACTTGGGCAATAGGCAGTAGCATGGCTGTTTGGTTAGACACCCTTCTACTGAGCTTTTGCCTCCCATTCCAAAGCATATCTATTATTTCTAAACAGTCAGATCAAGTTAAATCTAAACAAAGGAAGGTTGTGACAGTCAAACAAAGAAGCAATATAATTTTACTATAGAGCCAAAAAAAAAAATTGCTATAAATTTATATTCCCTGTGCAGAAAAAAATGCTCACTATTCAGTCATGATGACAGTTTTATTTTCACTGGGCTTTCATATTGAAGGAGATGCAGAGGGTAACCTGGGACACCAGTAAGTGGCTTTCCTTGTAACACAAGATTTTCGTGCAGCACACATACAAGCAAAGCATTTGTGTGCGACCCAGCACAAACAATCCTTCAGCGATGATCACACTTTGTTATTGATAGAAAGATGACACAGCTCCTCAGCCGTGCAGAAGCAGCTCTCCCGATGGTTTGCATTAGTTCATATAGAAGGCATCCAGACTATGTCACCAGCAGACAGCTCTGCCTTATTAGGATGAGGCAGTTTTCTTCAGAGCCTGCGCTTTCCTGGGTTGCTCAGAGCCTGATGAATGGGTGGATACCAATCTGACTCTCACCTTTTTCATGCCAAACTGACTATCCTGTTTTAACATATACTAGAGCCCTTTCTTTAAGCTCTGTGTTGACGTTTCTTTGAGTCTAAATATGCAGTTTTCTATCTTGGGAAGGCACAGACTGTGTTCGTCGCCATCTGTGGGTGAAAGCTATATTCTTCACATGTTTAGGTCCACATCAAATCTTAAAAGATGTATACGCCAGAGGGAGAATTTCTACCTGAACCTCTTTCCTTCTTAATCTGTCAGCAGTGATTTTTTCATGTGGGGACTTCCTGGGGAGCTACTGTAATATTATCAAGCAGTTACTTTTAAGACTTCTTGGACCAGTCAGCACTGGGGCTTGAGTGGTGCTGTGAAGCAAACACAGATATAAAACATTGGACACTGCAAGTTTGGTATTAGGAACATGTCTGTTTTTTTACACCAATAAATTCTATAGTTTAAAAAATTGCTGAAGCAGAAGAAACAGCTTCAACAAAACTAATTCTGGTCGTCACCTATTTCCCTACAGAAACATAGCATGCTAAACACACTTTTTTTCAACATTGAACAGAGCCTGGTGCTTTAGCCAAGTGAAGGTCTTGGTCTCCATTTGCAGACACTGAAGCTACATTTAAAATATGTATCTGCAGGGCAGCTGGGCACTCACACCCCTCTGCAGGTCTGTGGGCGTAAGTGCTCTAGTATGAACATGGGGCAGCTCAGCCCAGTCAGAGGGTTGGTTTCTTGGAAAGGACAGAAATAGCATTGTTGAACTTTACTTTGGTTTCCACCATTTGATGTAGTCTGACCCAAAATGTTCAGGCAAGAAGGTATGCTGATATTTGCCTCCAGCTTCAAATAGATGGTTTGCAAAGCTGACAGTTTGCTTTTGTTTGTTCTCTGCTCTAATTTTTCAAACAAACCAGGACCTTCTGAATACTCAGAGAACAACTGGCAGTATTGTTCCAGAATAGACTTAACGAGGTAACTTCTGCTTTTAGAAAAAGAAGTCAGACACATAACTACTTTGAACATTTTCTGAGACCACATTTTTCAGTAATGGCTCTTTCCAGTAGTAAATGCAGGTTTTCACAGCAGCACCTCAGGAGCAGCTTTGGGGCCAGTG
Organism: Oxyruncus cristatus; assembly: GCA_013399855.1. Lineage (NCBI taxonomy): Eukaryota > Metazoa > Chordata > Aves > Passeriformes > Cotingidae > Oxyruncus > Oxyruncus cristatus. The sequence continues at coordinate 2,104,067 of VXAY01007345.1, read as the reverse complement.
GTGAGGAGGCCAAGATTTGGTACCCCACTGTGTTGAGTCCCGCTCATTTTGTATAAATCACAAAATCCTGACAAGTTTCCCAAGTGGTTTAGAAATTCTTTCTGTTGTCTAAATTCCTTTAATTTTATTACAGACATAACTAAAAAAATATCAGAATAAAAAAAAGAAAAAACCTCTCATTTCTTCTCTGAGTGAGAAGTCCTAGTAACTGTTTTGTGGGAATCCATCATTGCTATAGCATTTCATTTATTTTTCTGCAATAAACTGTTGATTCCAGGAGGAAGATATTACCCTTCTAGACTCTCAGTCCAATAGGAGATTAATTTCTCCTAAGGATTTATATTAGTTCTCTTATCTAGATTTCCCACTTACTTTATAGCTATTGTTTCTGTAAGTTTCCTGAGGGACATCCCACAACACTTCCTGCTCTAGACTTTCACCGAAGCCAAAGAGGGCAGCAGTTACACCCATAACTTCCTTAGATTCCTGAGAGAATGCATCATCTCCCCTTTTTTGGCGTGCTGTAACATGCTTAACTTTTATTGGCATTAGACCTTTTAACACTTTCTAAATTTATGCTACCAAAGAGATGAGCGGCATAGAAGAGCCGTAAGTTGCATCTATTACATTGCTCTCTGTTAAATATATCTGAGAATGCAGTGCCTCTTGCCTCACAGAGATTCCACTTTGTATCAAAGACATGTACTTTTAATTAATAAAAGCTGAAAGAAGGCCTCAAGCAGAGGTGTTTTGTAAATCATTAAATTCTTATGTCTCAATCTTCAGAAAAAAGGCATGTTAAGACTATTACATGGAGCATGACTACCTCTTCTCTCAAGGTTTATAGCTTTTGGCAAGGATGAAGTGTGCAGGGGGATGTGAAAAAAAAAAAACAGAAAATCAGAGGTGAAACATACTGCTGACCTGGATAACACATCATTTCTTTAAATATGTATGTTTTTATTAGCTACAGAAAGCTTATTTCTCCATTGTAAAATATTTGCAGTAGCAGCTTCCTTACAGTCACAGAATTCTGCTTCCAGTTACACTTGTAACACTAACAAAGCTCTTTACAGCTGTTTTTACAATAATATCTAATTAAGATAAGCTTGAAGATTGTATAAAGACCATTCTTGAAGACCATTCCTTGGCTGTTCATTATACTTGCTTCCCCATTCCTCTTTTCTAGGAATTTCTGTCTAAAAGCAGCATGTTGGTTTTCAGTTCCTCATTTTGACCTTTCCCTTAACTCTATAAGGGAGAAAAGATTTTTTTCTTTAATCATTTGAAATGTTGATTAGAAAAATGTTTTGATTTGAGATAGTTCATGTTTGCTCTGAAAAAAACAGACGAGAGTTGGAGAACCAGAAGACATCTCAAACAGCTGCTGAAGTTTTAATGACTTAGAGTAGATCTACTATAAAGCATCTTCCATCTGATACTTGCCTTCTTTGGCCTTGCAAAGGATTTAATATACTCCCTCATGGTTCCCGTGGAGCTGTGCATGAACTGCAGAGAAAGTGCTTTATAAATTACATGTTTTGGGTGTTGTTAGGGTTGGTTGGTTGGTTGGCTTTGCTGTAAATAGATTGGCATCTAATCTTGTTTCCATTGGTTTTATTGAAAGTAATGGCTGCTGGAGTTGACCCCATTACAGTAATGTAATTCTTGCTATAATGGATGTCAAACATTAGAAAATATAAAAAATTAAAATCTAGGGGTCCATGAATCTAGCATAAGGTAGATTTGTGATCCTATCTGTTCGTTTTTGTACTAAGCATCCAAGGTAACCTTATTGTCAGCTGGCAAATTAGCATTTTCCCTAAACAAAGGCTATCAGATTTGGAAAGACCTCCAGAATCACCAGTTAAAAAAAATTTGATGGTGTTCATCTCTGACATGATTTCTACATTATCAGACACCTGGCTTCATACATTTGCAATTTTAAGTCTGAGAGAAAGGGACAGATTTGCTGATAATAATAACAACTTCTTTACTGTGTGAACACTGGAACTAACATCTTCCAGGTAAAAAGAGGAATGTTTCTCTTGCATTGCTTTGCTTGCATTGCTGCAGTTCTTGGCATGGGGGTTGCTGTGATAGAGGGTCTCTGTCTCAGGAGCAGTTCCTCAGGTCTCCATCACTTCCTTGTAACGGTTTGGTTACTGTCTGGTCCCATCTAGACTGTAATGCATATTGGGAGTGGATCCAGCTGCCAAAACCCATCTAAGTCCCCTGTGGCAGTACGGTGGCAGGTGGCTGTTTTGTAAAGCTTGGGTGCACAGATGCATCTGATCTTTGCTGGGGCTGTGGGACTCTGCAGTTCAGCTCCCCACATGCCAGAGCCACTGGCACTGCCAGGGCTTGCTGTGAAGCCTTAGTCAAGGGTTGTCCCCCCTAATCCTGTGCAGGTGGCTGATAAAACCACTGGCTGACTGGTGGCTTAGCCCAGCATGCAGCAAAAATGGGGACATGAAAGTAAAGACAGTCATGTCAGCCCTGTGGAGCTGCTGTGGTATGAGATACATGCCACCACTCCTGCTGCAAAGCTAGTGGATCTGTGCTCCAGTGCACATCTATCACAGGAATAAAGACATAGCAGCAATAGTGCTAGTGCTGGCTGCCAACCTGAGAAATCCACTGACCGCCGGGGCTCTGCTCACCTTTGGCTGCCTCCAGGATATGAACTAGGCTGATGACGGAAGAAAAGTTACAAGGCAATAGCTTTTAATTGCTGTCACCAATAATGGTCACAAACACAGAGGCAGAGGAAAACCACTTCTATCATTCTTCTAAGAAATAAATGCCTTATCCATTTCTTGGCCTTACAGGAAAAAAAGAACCTGTTACAAGGATTTATCTGAAATTTTCTGCTTGTCTGAGCAGGTAACTGATATAAAAAGATCAACACTTTCTAATAAAACAGGGCAGGACTGGCTTTCATTTTATAATGTCAAGAAAACAATCTTTGGCTTTGTAAAATGAAATGTAACACAGAGAGAGGTGGGAATACTGGCTTTCCTAACTCCTTCACCCAATTTTTCCTCCATACTTTCTGATCCCTCCTTAACTGATCATTTTGCTATTTAGCGTGGTCATTTTGGTGGGTAGGACTAGAGGACTAACTGGATGGTATTTCTCTCCCCCTACTGCATTTTTAAGACCCTTTGGAGAGTTTTCAGAACATGCTTCCATCTCATGTAATTTGAACTGAATTTTCTCTAGTAAGATTTATGAAGTTCTCAATTCTAACTCTTCCTTTTTTCATATTGCTTAAAAGTGACATTAGAATCAGCACCAAACCCAAAAATAATCTGGGGTTTTCTGTAATGTCAGACAGTTACTGGCCTGCTCAAGGCAGCTGAAGACTTGTATGGCATCTGATGTAATTTTATCCTAGGCTCTGCTTGTAAAGTGAGGTCTTGCTATACCTCTGATGAATCTTGAAGTTTGGTACATGAAGTTAACCCACCACCTGGCCAACTTAGTTTGTGCTGTGATGGAAGGAGGACAGGACTGACATAGCTCCTTCACTGGGGCAATCCTTTCATACTGTAAAGGTGGTAAAATTTGGTTGAAGTAAATAATGCTTGAACTGTGTCACTTCTGTGCTTGGGGAGCTGCTGCATGAGAATCTTAGCTGAGGCCAGAATTCCTCTATCTTCTAAACTTGGCATTTTAAGTTCTCATCTTTCTAACTCATTTAACTATGAGCCACCAGTACTGGTGTCAGTTGAGTAAGAAGGTTCATTTGTGCTATTGTTCCCATCTATTGCAATACTTCATTGGTTTTCTAGGCTGCGTGACAGGAAGGGAGAGGTTAGGTTTGTCTTTTTCACGCCCGTGTGTTAGGTATGCCAGGATAGGATTAACAGCACCAAAATTATTACTCCCATAATGTCTGCAAAACACTTTGTCCTCATTGCTTGGTTATGCTGAAAATTATAGTGGGCTTGAAGCAGAGCTTTGGGGCCTGGGTTTTCATCTTCTTTTTCCTACAGCTGCTGCACAAAATTCTTGTATTGTGAAAGAATTCCCTCTAATGATCTCTTCAGACATGTTCCTACTTGCTGCATATGTCCTTCTAATGTCATAGCCCAGTACTGAATTAGTGTCAGGATTAACATGAATTTCCTTAACATGGGGAAGTGGGACAGCACATGAATATCATCTTTGAATTGCCCCTGGGTGGTTTTGCCAGCCATCTGTCCAAACTGTGGAACAACAATCCTTTGTTTAGGCTGAAGATGGTACTCTGGTTCAGATCTGTATTGCTGTTCCTTTCCATGGCATCTAACTTGCCCCTCTCCACTTTAAACAGCATATCCCAGCACAGAGCTCTCTCAAGACATATGAAGAGCTTAAATCACGTTTTATGGTGTGTCAGAAAGAGAAGGCTCTTGCCCTGAGAGAGACTTGCTCCAAAATGGCCAGCAGCCTTGTGCCTAAGGCTTATGCACCAGCAAGGCAGCAGACCCAGGGCGAATCAAGGGTTCTGCCTGAGAGGGAACAAGAAATTAGCCTGGACATCCCACGAGAGCCTTGAATGCCAGGTTGCTGTTCTTCAGAAGGTTTCTCTCTTTATTTCTACCAAGCAGAGAAGCTTTTCCTTTTGAAGCTACACTAAAAAAACCTAACAAAAATACAGTCTAGCTTTCTTTGGCAACTAGTACCTAAGAGCCTGGCAGTTTAAGTTCTCCTAATAACATCTATGGGAAGTAGGGAAATTCTGTTTTGCCACATTTTACAAATCAGGACATGAGAACAACCAACCTGCAAGATAAAATATCCCTGGTAAAACAGAGCACTGACACAGCTCTTCTCCTAGTTGAACTAGGCAATGCTTCTCTTGGTTTCATACCCTGGGTGACACAGGCTATAGACAAACATGGCAACCACTGAAAATTTTATATCTAGTCCCCCTCTTTGGTATGCCCCAGCTGGCTGTCAGACCTTCTTAATTTCTACCCCAGCTCCTGTAACTGATGGAATCTGGATCTGCCCTCTTACGTCCAAATATGGATTCAGAAGTCAGGCTAGTATATATGTTTTTAAAAGATACATCTCAAAATATTCTAGTAAGGCAAGCTAAAAAGGCTACAATTTCTACAAGAAAAAATACATGATGTGTGTTTATGTTTTTCAAAAGCCTAACTATAGTGAAGTGTAGTAATTGCCAACATGTGTATCTTATTTTCAAACTGTAATCCAGCCAATTTCAGTTAATAAAGTGGATCGTGTATTTGTTTACAGTACTCTTTGTTTAAAAGAGAAATCCCATTTATAATAATCTCATACACATGGAAGTCATTTTATTCATGCCTTATCAGTTGTTCATGAATTTTAGAATATTCTTTATTCCAGTTTCACTAAAGCAAGAATTACTTCAGAATCTGATTAAAGAAACATTACTGAAATATATTTGTTTGCTAAAGCACTGCAGATGAAGTGGGAATTATTTCTGTCCAGTACCAGATCTATGCTGGGGTTTCTGTTGATGTACAACACTGGTGTACTTTTAGCTGTCCCAAATACTCTGCCACGTGCCAGGTAAGACTTTGTAACTGCAGCTGAGTGACCGATATCACCTTTTTTTCCTTGTTTATTCCAGTCTTTCTCACAGTGGACACACATTTCAGACATTCCAGATCTAAGTGCTGCTATCAGACAGCACAGCCTTGCAAACAATGTCTTTCAAACTCTGCTCTCCACATTGTCCAGATTGCATAATTTCCATGCAAACTAAGCCAAATTAGTGACTTTTTAAAGTCCCTGTTAGAAAAGAGTAGAAAGGATGTATATAGGAGTTTCAAGGAGCAAGGACTTATTGACAAAATCTGTGGTGAACTTGAAAGTCACGTTCCGCTGTTTTTAACAGTTGCCAAACAGAATGTTCTGATTTCCAGTTCATTTAAGTTTTATGATGGATTTAGCCTAAACTATGATTGTATTAACAGAAAGAGGTAAATGGTGATGTATTTTCTGCTGGGATATACACTTTATCATCATGCTTCAGTTTTTGTTTGAGGAATCATTTTCATTAATCCCGTTTTTGAAATAATATATTTATGTTCCCTATTTTCCTGTATTTTGCAATCCCCAAAAAAGTATTTAACCATACAAAAAGACTTTTTAATATTTCTGCCTGGTTTTGTTCCCCTTACTTCCCCGTTCTAAACAAGCGGGTCAACTGTGAGATACCCATATTCCCTTTGAGCTTTCTTGCTTCACAAATAGCTTCCCTGACATCAGTGGATGTACTTGTTATGTCTGGCAGCAGCTATTGAATGGTGATTTACCAGCCCAGTGAGACTCTGACGCTTCCAGCAGGGTGACTAGCCTGACAGAAGTACAGTTGTTCGTATAGTTTATATGGTTACAAGCCCAACAGAAGTGGGATAAAATGGGGAAAAATTTGGGAAGGGAATCTAGGGTAAAAGCTAAATAGCAGTGAACACAGGTATCACAATCTGGCTCTTGATCATAAACCATTTTGTCAAATGCTGTAGGACTGCTGCAAATATTTTGTGATGCAAAATAGAGAAGCGATCCTTGGTGTTTGAAGATCACCTGTGCAGCCATTAAGTTTGCACCCCAATGGCCATCTGCAGATACCATTTCAGCTCCATTGGAGAAGTCATGCTAATAGCTTGTATGAACAAATGGAAATTATTATGCCTTGGTTTTTTTCAGCTACAATGTAATAAGGGATTTTTCTTTATAAGACTTCATCCTACTTACAGTATGTGTCCCCAAATCGTCGTACTTGTTTTGCTGTTTCAAAAGAACAACTTTACAAGCTTATCCTTGCGTTTGCTAAATGATACAATAAAAGTTCAGTTCAAATGCAGAGCTAATTCTGCACCATTTCATTTAATCTAGTTTATAGTTTCATCAAGTTTATTAAATGTTTAAGAGGCCAAAAGCTTGTAATACTCGAAGAATGGAAGTTAGTTAAGATCCACATCTAAAACCAATAAACCTTTCAAACCCATAGGTCTGAAAATAAACAGCAGGGTCATTTGTGATGATAACTCTATCCTTACAGAAATCTGTACCTCATAAAACTGGAATTGAATTGTTAGTTTCATATGTCTGATGACTATGAATAAGGATGCTGTGTACCCGGGTGACTGGCTGTGGGAATGGGTAAGGGCTTGCAAAGCCTTCTAGTTCTCCATCAGCAAACTTAGTGTGGAAAAGTCCATATGTAGGTACTGAGGGAAAAGTTGCCCCGAGTATTTGGCACAGTGAAGTGCTGCACTTGTGAATACCGATTTTAGAAGTCAAAATTGATCTAGGTCATTCAGCTCAGAGGTTGGAGGACAGACAGCAGAAGTCTGAAACTCAGGTTCTTTCCTCCTTTGCGGTGTTCTCCCACATTTGTGCTGCTCAGTCGCACAAAGAGTAGGCTGGAGAAATTATTGCCCCGTGCTCATAGCTTTCACTGCTCTTTGGCTGCAGTGGTCTTGGTTTATGCTGCTCAGGCACCACAGAGCAGCCACGCACCCTTAGTGCTCTCAGCTGGAGGATGATACAAGCAAGGGACAGGTGGAATGCCACCATGAGCTAGTCTCTTGCGGCCCATTCCCAGTTGCTTTTGTTATTCAGGTTCTCAATGTAAGGGTCCACTTGGATGCTCACCCAGACTTCCAGAGTCAGGCAGAAGCCAGGAGAGAGGAAGATTCTGCGAATTGCAGCTAATGAGAGATGGGCTGCTCAAGGTCGGCTATGAGTAAAGGAAGAAGAGGGAACTTCAAAGGCTGCGATGAAGAGCCTGAACTTTGCCTTACATGTGTTTTCCTCCGTGTACACAGTGCATGAAAGGACTTTGGCAAGAGCCTCTGAAAGTGTATCTGAAACGCTGACACCCCAGGCCACAGGCTGTACACAAGGTTGTCTTGACCTTGGCCAAGGTACATGGAAAAGATTTCCAGCTTCATACTGCAAGTCTTTCCATTTGATCAAATGACATAACTGTTGGGCTTGGGGGGTTATTTCATTACCTTTGGGCCCATCAGATTGTGAGAGGAATACAGATGGAGGGTTGATTGGTTTGGGGGTTTTTTTTACTGCAACAAGAGAAGTGAGGTCTAGTGGAAACTACTTAGTCCAAAGTGGAAACTTTCTTAACTCCAAACATGTAGGTGTCTAAGCAGACTTGCTTCCTTGCTCAGGAATGCCTACTATTTCAAACTGACCTGGAGGGTTAAAGAGTACTTTGTTTATGAGTGATGCTGTGAGAATTTCCACTATAGAAATCAAAGGAAGTTTTGGCTTGAAGAGAAAGAAAAGTAAGGATTAAATGTTTGAAGTCTTGCTTCTTTTTTTTGCTAATGAGGCCATAACTCGCTAACTGTGGGGTTTCCAAACCCCACGCCTTTTCAAACTGTGTCACTTTTTTATGTGGGAGACACTAAAAAGTAAAAATGAGGAAATACCAGAAACGAGAACTTTAACTGTCAGATGAAGTTAGTTTTATAGTGTTAATTCAGACGATATAGAAAAGTGACGGGATTTGCCTTTAGTATAGGTCTTGTTGAAATAATTAGCACTAAAGAGATGAAGCTTTGAAGATCAGTCCTCATATGCCATGAAATATTCATTTCTAGTAAGTCATTTAAATTAGAAGCACTGAAAAGAGAAATTATTCTAAGACTTCTCACAAAGTCTGTTGAACAGTTAGATGGGAATAAGGAGGGGGAGTGGGGAAGGAAAAGTTGGTTTGGTTTTATTTTCTTTTTTGACTCAAAACCTGAAATATGGCTTACTGCTATTACTGATGAATTCCTTGCTATTTCTCTCATGTAGTCACATGATGCTGACCAAAACTAGGAAGGAAATGTTTGAAGCCCCTTCTCCCATTTCAGCAATTTGTACTGTGGGATATAGAGTAATATCAATCAGCAAAACTGCCCGAGGTGTTGGTTAACATGGTTGTGGAAGATTTATTACCACCCAAAACATGAGAAATTCTTCTCAGTTGACTGACTTTATAGTAGTGAGATCTCAACAGAAAAAAAAAAAAGGCATTTACTGTGGTAATGTTTGGGAAAATTCCCTTTGTACTACTGTGTTGTAACAGGCTGCCAGCCAATGTCATCCACATCTGCTTGGTCGTAAAAAGATTTTCAGCATTTCTTCTGACTAAAATGAAACATTATATGTATATATTTCAAAAGCATCCCGACATTTTAAATTAGATCACATACATTTAGTTCTGCTTTGAAAAGAAAAACAAGGTTCACACCACTTATAGTTTGGCTTCACTTCCTGTCACTCAGTTCTCTCTTTTTTCAGTCATCTTTCAGCACTATGCCAACCAGTCTTAAGCAGAATGCCTTAGATTAAATGGACCCAAGTTTATACAGCAGAGAATAAAGGGCACAGTGCTACAATTCTGAAGGAAGTGCCACGAGTGGAGTTTCATCCACATACTGGTAGTCTGGAGTCTGACTTACCGTGTGAGCTGAGCTCACATGAACCTTGATCATCACAGTTAGTGCTTTGCCCACAAGCCTAGAAACAAGCCAAGAGAACAGATAGTCATTGGAGACATTTGCAACATGAGCAAACGGAAAACTACTGAGGCAAGGACGTCTTGTGTCCTTGACCTATGTTTTCAGCTGTCCAGCTGTCTGTTACCATTAATAATTTTTACTTGTTTGAATTGGGACTGTTTTATCCTTGGTACAAGAGAAAGACCTAAGTGATTTTTTATTCTGCTTGAAATGCATTTTGCATGATCCATGTAGACTGGCAGCTGCCTGGGCTCTGGTTTATTCTCCTGATAAATCTCTACCAGAGCCAGAGGTGGTGGATTTCTGGTTGCAGAGCACCACTGCAATGCTGAACTCCGGTAGGGCCAGATTCAGCCATAGGACAAACTCCTAAGGTTTAGGGGACCCTCCTTAATCCAGAGATCACAACTTTGTGGACAACCAAGAGGGTTCCACAATAGTTCATCAAACATGCATAAAGCATAAGAAGAAATACTTCCAACTCACTAAGTACCCACCAGTGTTAAGGTGAATCTCCAGCTAGACTGTAAAAAGACTCTGAGCAAAGTCCTTCTGTTTGGAAACCCTTCATGGATGTCACGCAGTACTTTACTAAAACTGGTACTTACAGCATAAACAAATGGAGAGCAACTCTTCTAAATTAATTATTAAAGTTACCTCGTACAGGTTCTGGATTGTTAGTTTTGGGAATGCCCCTTTGAGATGCAATTATGAGGCACATCTGTTTTTATAGTAAATAAATGCCTACTGTGTGCAAATCTAACCCCGCTGGTGTTTGCATGGTATTATGTTCCTCAAGACATGCAGTTCTGCGCACTCAGCATCCCCCTTGCACATATCAGATGTTGTCAACATTTTGGCATGGCAATTCACTCAGTGCCACTTTCTGGATTCACACTCATGGCCCCGAGGTGCCACATTGCTCCTGTGGGCAGAGTGAGCAGACGGTTGCATCATCCTGCTCTTGCACCTGTTTTAGATGTATTTACTTTTGCTCTACCTTTTCTGTGGATCCTATATTGACATATTGCTCAGACAGAAGAGGGAGATAGAGTGGCTTAGCAGTAATGTAAATAGTATTTTAGAACATGGGAGTATAAAAGCATAAGTTTTAACGAGTATGACTGGAATTATTAAAATGCATAGGAACAGAGAAGCAAAAGAACAAGTTATTTGTTTTTATTGTAACTGGCAATTTACTAAGAAGCAGATTGTTGTTAATGAAACTACTCATATGGGTAAAATGGGCAGGAGTTGGCTCTATAGCTCTCTAAGGCTGAATTTAATCACTTTGTTATTCATCCAGAACATTTTGTTGTCCTTCCCAAGTAACTCAGTGTATAAATTTCTCTGCTTTCTCTCTTCTGATTCTGTGATTGTTAGAACCAGAATGTATCCATTTAAATAATTCAGCAGATGCTGCTGTCTCTAACCAGAATTTCAGATCTTGGGTACTTTCTCTAAAAAGTTTATCAGAACAAGTCTTCTCCTCCGGATGCTCTCTTAAACCACAGTCATGGTGTGCCACCCAGAGTTGGGATAGCAGAGCCCGGGCACAGATTGGGTTTGGAGAGAGGATGAGGTCCTTTCATGTCAAGCATCTCCTCCCCGTTTCCCTAGAGATGAGTGACTTTAAATACAGCTTAAAAATAAGTGCATCTTCCCATGACAAAACACAGGGAGGAAAATAATGTCTGCAGTAGCTACATAGATATGATGTGTGGCAGAAAAGTGATGCCTAATATGGTGCAAATGATTACCTATGCATGTTTTATTTAGCTATGACTCACTTCTAAACAGATCATTTGTCATCCTGCAAGGGACAGAGGGAAGAGAGAGATAATGTCAAGCCAGCCCCAGCTTATCTTGCTGGCAGTTTAAAAAGGCTTACTTTAAAATGTCCAAAGCCATGTTTTCCCTCTTCTGTGGTGACTTCTGCTGGGACTGACATTCCATGTCCCCCTCCATATATGATAATACTCTGCATTTCCACATGCCCAACAGTATTTTTAGCACATATTGCAATTCCATACATGGAAAGCAGCAGCACAATGTTGTATCTCAGTCCAGTGGTATCACTTCAGGCCATGAGCTGGTACTTAAGTCATACATCCTTCATTATATCAGATACATACTGGGACTGCATTCCTTGCCCTGGAAGGTTGCTGTGGCATGTCATGTGTCAAATCACACCACAAGCAAAAAATATTCACTGTATCTTTTCGGGACAGTTCTTGCAAAATAAAACCTGCACGCACATTCCCCTTCTGTGCACGTGTAGGCAGCCAGGCACCAGAAGTGAACTTGGGCTCTGAATCCCAGGGGTGCCCTGTTTGCATCTCCCTCAGAGGTTGATTGAGTCGCCCTTTCCTGCACAGAACCTATATCAGTGTGGTGAGTTCCAGCCTTGCAGCTGTTGCTTGACTTTCAGGTACTGCACTGAGCCACTTCTGAGCCCAGATCCTACTGCTTGTCCTCACCATCTTTTCAAGAATGACGTAGCAACTTTTTTGAGTTTTTCCCTGGATTAAGCATAACCAGCTCTAACATGACCACAAAACATGCTCCTGCAGGGGAGTGACAGGATTACAGCAGGTATCTGGAGGGTGAGAGAGGGTGGACAGCTTCTTTCACACCAGAACTTGTTTATGCTACCTGAAAGCATTCATGAAACTACAGCCACTGCTGACTGTCAATAGCATGAGTAAGCTACCAAAAGAAGTCCACCTTCTATTTGTCTCACTTGAAGACAGGTACAGATGAAACTCTTGAGATAGAAATCTCTGGCATAAGCCATAGTGTTTCCTGAGGGGAAACGTTGCAATGAGACCTGGTGTTCGTGGAGGCTGAAGAGACAAAAAGCATCTGGCCTAGGTGTGCTCCTCTAGCCCGTTCCCTCCTACAGTTTGGCCTCAGGAAAGGTATGGGGAGCTGCTGCAGCTGCACACTGCCTGGAGCACACACAGCAAGCACAGAGGACACGCTTAGAGCTCTGAACCAAATATCCTGGAGAACCACTTAGGCTGAACCAAGTATCCTGGAGAAGCTCCGAAAGTGAGTGCTGGCCCCATGGCCATCCTGTGCTCCTCCCGCAGCTGTGCCCAGGCACCCTGAAACCTCTTTCGAAGTAGGATACAATGTTAAAGAAACACCAGTTTATGCCCACACACCAGCATGATGTGTAATGTCAAGAGCCTCCCATTCATGCAGCTCCCAGAGGTGGTCTAGGCAGACACCAGCACAAGCATGGATTCTTCTGCCTGTATCTTTCTAGGCTGTCTCATTTTTATGCCTCATAGGAAAAAAAACGGAATCTCTAAATTCTTATATATATTTTCAAAAGCAAAGGATTGGTAAAGAAGAATTCCTTGTGGGTTTTTTTTTTTTTTAATTTGGAAAATTAGTTTAACATTTTGAAATTACTAAAAAAAAACCAGATTTGTACCACCCTGAGGCTTAAGGGGTTTTTAACAAACATGATTTGGTTCAACCTTCGTATTTTTAGAGTTAAGAAAATGGACCCTGAGTTTTCTAAATAAGCTTTCAGAAAAATAATTCACAGAGCACACAATGACCAGAAAACGTTTGCTATTTCACAGGGACAGCTGTAGTGGCAGGGAAAGAGACTTCTGAGCTGGTTCCCATCAAATGATAATGTGAGAAATATGACCTTCCTAATAGAATACTGGAGCATCTGTTTGAAGAGTAAGGTCCTGCTGGCATAATTTCAAATCCTGACCATATATTAGTTCTCATCCACAGCTGTCTAAAGCCCAAATAAATTAGCTCAGGTTTTTCACATTGCTTCATTCTGACAGGAAAGACTGAAATGTTTGTATGTCAGGAGTACTGTAGGTTTGCAAATATTGGCTACTAAATAGAGTATGATATGGTCTCATCTATTATTTTGATGAATTTTAGAGGAGAAATTACTGCTGAAGACCTCTAGAAAGAGGATAGCTAATGAGTGTTGAAATTCTACCATTCTTTAGAGAAAATAAAATGAGTAAGTATTGAATATGTATTTTGTATGAGCAAATGCTTCAAGCTTACAACCTTGTGATTGGTCTTTATTCATATTTGTGTCTAGTTTGATTCAGTGGAATGAAAGGGTCTAAACTTAAAAATATTTTCCTGCAACTGTTGTGACTTTTTAAACAGATGGAACATGCCTCCCCAGGAGGAGGAGAATAAGGGAGTCATGCATATTAACTTGTATTGGCACAAGTGCTTCTGCCAAGAGTAAATTGCTCACTGGAAAAAAATACAGCTATGAATTTGAAGATAATGTTAAATCAGTGAGTTCAGTTGAAACCTGATCACAATCTTTGCAACCTGTAAGTTTTCTTAAAACTTTTAAAATTAACAAAAATCTACATATGATACTTCTTTAATATATCAACATGCTTGCAAATAATTATATATTTCCTCTACTTGTTACAAATGTTACTTGTGCTGGAGACAGACCTCTGACTAGGCAGGACCTCCCTAGCTTTATCTTCCCCATCCTGTCTTTCAGGGTACTTAGAAAAGAAAGAGGACAGGGTGCACGTCATGATTGCATTGACCTGCCCTCTCCTGCAGCTGTTGGCAGGACATGCAAGAAAGCTGTGCTTTATAATCTCCAAGTTTTGTTTTCTGGTCTGCCAGAACTTAGGTTATGGCAGAGGGCATTTCTTTGGCTGTGCAAAATGGAACAAGTGAGTTCACTTGTGGATATATATTTGGATTGATTTATTTTATGAGGTGCAGTTTGTTGCTACTCAAATGGTGTTGTAGATCACTGAACAGAAGTGAATCTCTGCTATTAGAAGTTTTCTGAATTGTGGTGCCTTAGACTTTAATACACATACTCAATAAATATCATGGTGGACGTAGAGCTGTACTCTGCAATGATTACTGGAGGAGGAGATTTTGGTGATCCCTGGAAGGAGGTCCTTCCTTGTCTAAATGGGAGTGTTAGGGAACCTCCACAGTGCTGGGTATTTCATCTTCCCTTTCACTGTGCTGTCAAGCAATATGTTATCATTTTGGATAGTGTGTTCACTTTAGGTGTCTTCTTAATTATTTTCTTTATAGTGACTCTGTAAGGATAGTTCTGTTTCACCAAAAATGACCATTACTTACACCTGCTTCCAGGGCACCAGCATCCTTGGATTATCACTCCAGTGTGATTACTGGCCTTCTTATTTCTCACTGTTCAGGACTGCATGCTGGAGAATGGAGTAATGCTGGAGGAAGGTGACAGAGTAAGCTTTTGTATAACTGAAAAAGCCAGAAAACTAAAGCATCTGCAACCACTGCATAAATATGCCACTTGACACCTTTAAAAGTTTCAACATACTCTATTTTTGGCTAAAACTAGCATCTGTGCAGACAGCTTACATGCCAAGTTTCAGCTTGATGCTGAAAATTTGAAAAATCCTGAATAAAAACTGCTAAATTTCAGGAGCATATAAACACTACCTGATCCTAACTGACATTCAAAATAGACAGTAGCTAAGCTGCAGTATTTATATAGTACATTGCTTCATACTCTGAAAGATAGAAACTAATCTCCTTTAGATGTGCTTTACCAAGTATCCGATTGGGTCACCTGAAAGGTTATTATAAATAGAACTACTTGGCTAAATACAAATTATGTTATAATTTGGCACCACTGTCTTGGGAAGGAGCCTGTACTCCTGCAATGCTCTTCAGCAAAGCAGGCATCTCTGTACTCAATAACAGTAAATTCTGCAGTACTAAAAATGGCTAAAAATGTGGGACACTGTGCTACAAGCAGAGGCTGGTTCCCTTGTTCTCCTGCTGCCAGCTAAGCCCCTGGAAGGAGCAGGGTCATCCTTGCCTGCCTTCCCGACACCCCTGCTCCTTTATGTCCAGGCTTTCTGGCACAGGGAGGATCTACACACATTTCCTTATTGCCTCTTCTGCTGGACAGAGGGTTCCCAAGAAGCTTTGCAAGAGCTTTCCTCTGCCCCTTTTCCTTATCCAGAGAGGTCAAGTTGAGCAGTACAGGGTGGAGCTCCAGGACGAGCCTATTTTGTCACTCAGATTGAAGAGGACAGTGAAGTCCTGCTCATGCTACCAGCATTAGACAACAAAGCCAGGACCTGAGGCCTGTCTCAAGAAAAATACTTCCAGATTTATTTTCAAGAATTGTAATAATTTAGACAGAGAACTGGTATACAAAAAGTGTTTTGTAACTACAGAACTCTCTACTGCCTCTACTATGTGTCTCAGGAACTCCAGTGAAGGAGATTTTATTTGCAAAAAACTATCAAAATATTTCTTTTTAGGGAGAGTACGTGCAGGCAAAGTTCAAAGGCAAAACATTTCTTAAAATATAATTATTCAGGAAGAAGTCAGATACATCAATCCTATTACCTAGAACAATGCTTCGCTTTTCTAAAGTTTCTGCCTCTAGAGTCAAGCACTGTGTTGGAGTTTTTTTTAATACAGGGATACAGGGCAAGGACAGAAAATGTGATTATTGACCACTTGTTGGACATTTTCTCTGAAGATGACAGAAACAAAACAGCATCATTTGTTCATGTATTAAGTAAATTTAGTCACCATTACATTAGTTGTGTTTACATCACTCCTGTCCCACACAAACCAAGAGGCGATTTTTGTGTTTTTGTGTGGACAAGAAGGCTATACTAGAATATGAATAAGCCCACTGTTAAGGAAGAAACATGTTTTCAGTGAGTATGAATATTCATATAAAAGAAGCTAGACAGTGTCCATAAAACACATCCTGATCTTACTTACTTATATTTGTGCATTTTTTTTTTAAAAGGCCCTCAGTGAGTACACTCCTGCAACGTGCACTGAGTGCTGTCTCTGCAGCCACATGCCAGTAGTTCAGGGTGTTTGAACGGCATCCACAATGCACAGCACAGGGATGCCCTTGGCACCCATCCCATCCCATCCCATAAGCACTTCCGGTACTTCTGGAAAATTGAGTTGTGTCCCTTGCTGCCTCTTGCTGGCACACAGGGAGCTTCTGGTTTCAGAGCCCACACTGACTGAAGATTTGTCCTAAAGCTGCTTCTCAGCCCAAATCTGCTGTGAAACCTCAGGTGTGCTCCTCAGAGGTATGGTGAACATTTCAGTCTGTATATGTGTGAGCCTGTAGTGATACTACAGAACAGTTTGGAGTTTTGTTGGGAGTTTTCCTCTCCCTTCCGTGATCCTGGTCTGTGGCTGCCATAGCACCACCATGGTGCTCCTTTTCTCTACTCTCACAGATACTTCAGGTTGAAAAGCAGCCAGTGGGTCTATAGCAGTGTCTAAGGGGAACTTTGCAACTGATAGCAGTGTGGGAAAGTTAAGAAAATCTTGTGGAAGTGGAGGAGTTGGGTTTGAAACTGATGGTGTTTACAGGAGACAAGGGAGAAAGCTCTGGTATTCATTTTGAAATGACTTTCTCAAATAACTTGCCCTGAGCAGGGAAGAAGGGAAAGTAAAGGAGCCATGGAGAGGGAAGGCTGAGCCTAGGAAAGCCAGGCACCTGCCCATTTAACATAGCACTCAACAGGTTCAGCTTGTTTCTGGGAGACATAAGTGCCTGTGCTACAGTTCCACAGACAGATCCAAACCCAACTCCAGCTGCACATGAGGAACTAGAATTCGGGAGAACTGTCCTCAGGCTTGCTCTGCTTCAGGAACAGCCCTATTAGTACTGCGGTAAAGGCTCCCCCTCCACTTTGGGTTTCCATAGGCTTGTAGCAACAGATGAAAAGCAGAGCTGGTTTATCTTACAGACCAGCCTGAAGAGCGTGGCAGGAGAGGTGCATATTCATCGGCAAGGACCAACTATTCAGTGGGGGGTCACTAACAGCCCTCTGATTCCAGCTACCATCAGGTGTCTGCCAGAGGCCTTCCTTCCTTGGGAGAGTCAAGACGTCCACAAGTTGTTCAGACATCTCTCCTCTCCTATTTGTAAAAGTTAGCCATAAATAGGAAAGACAATTAAAGTTAGCTAACCAAGATAGCGGAAGAAGCAGGCACTGTGCCCATCCCATTTAGATACAGCAAAAGGAATACAACATGCTGCATTAAAAATTTTTAACAGTTTTCAAGCATCCAGCTCTTAATCCTGCCCAAACCAACACATGGGATTAATTTTGTCTATGCCATATCCCATAACACTTTTTCCAGATGCACATGCAAATCACTGTATACATGATCTGACCTATATTTATTACCTTTAAAGCTCAAAATCTAGGAACTTCTACCATGTGAAACATGTCTGTGAGCTAATAAGGGATTTCCAAACGCCAGGAACCCCGAGTGCGATGATGCTTTTTCAGCAGAGGCCAGCTCCCTTCCCTGGAAACGCCGCCGTGCCGGCGCTGGGGGGAGCTGCAGCCCCGGGTACTGCCGCCTCCATCGGCACCCTCCACTCCTCCCATTCCCCCTAAGCGAAGAGGATGAGCATACTGAAATTATTTAAATTTTCTCTCTCTCTGTCACAACCGTTCAAGAATGCTGTCTTTTTAAAGAAATCCAACTCTTTTGTTAACCACTAAGTAAGCGCAGGTTCGCAAAGCCATGCTAAACAAATCTTAATTCTAACAGTATTTTACAATTTTATAGGTCATATGATGACAAAGGTACAGAAGTTACTTTCTGAATTAAGCATTATTACTGCCTCCTCATTTGAAACTTCTTTAGCATGGCACATTTGTTTCTTTTTTCCAGTTTGAATAGAATTTGGATAAAATTTTATTTCTCTCTCATTTAAAAATAAACTCTGGATCAGGCATCACAAAGGTAGTGGGTTATGTCCCAGCCTTAACTTCTGTCCCTTGCTAAACACTGGGGAAGATCATGCTCCTGTTATATTCTGTAAAAGTTGAAGTTAAATTAACTGAAGTTTAAAGATTGAATAACCAACACCAACTTTCTGGAGAGAAGAAATGGAAACCTTAAAAATTATGTGCTCACTAAGTAAGTGCTCTTCACTTGGTAAATTTTTCTCTTGCCATATATTTCTTCCATTGTTTGCCTGTTTACACTGTGTTATCACAGATAACATCACTCTGGACATCACTAAAATAGCCATAGCATTTCTAAAAGAGAGCCTAATGATTTCTTTCAACCCAAAGGTCCTGTTCCATGGCAAGGGGTAATATAATATTCATCTTATTCAGGCAGACAAAAATGAGTTAATCACTAACCTAGAAAATCATCTGTTGCCTAGGCACCAGTGTCCATAAGCCTTTTTCAGTTAGCTGGTACAGCTGTTGTATTGCACCAGTCAGTGATGACAAGGAACCCAAAGTGAAAATGTAATGATGCAGATAAGACAGCACTGCTGATTACCTCTTCTTTCTCTGTTCTAGGAATGCCCAAGCTGGATGCATTGCATCTGATGATGTACCTTCAATCAAAAGTTTACCACTTGCCAAAGAGAAAGATATAACTGAGTATCTGCCAAGACAAAATAACTTGCATGTAAGTGCCTCAGATGAATTATCTGAGGAGTTCTTCGCCCCAGTTTTTATAAATGTCTATAAACTTTTTTAAAAACTGAGGCTTTCCGTGTACTGGAGGATGGCCAAAGGGTAAATGAGAGCTATAGATTAGTTCATCTAAAGTTAGTCATAAGGGAAATAATTTGGACTTAGCTCAGGAGAGTCTGAGTGCACCTTGCACATGTGCTCCTGGAATAGAAGGAGCTTTTTTCTCTTGCAAATGAAGGCATATGAGATAGGGACTAAAAGATAGAGTAAGACAAGTTCGAGGTTGACATACTTCCAAATTTGCACCAAGAATAATAAACATAAATGGACTAGCTTGTTAGCAATTGCAGATGGATT
This sequence comes from Oxyruncus cristatus, assembly GCA_013399855.1. Taxonomy (NCBI): domain Eukaryota; kingdom Metazoa; phylum Chordata; class Aves; order Passeriformes; family Cotingidae; genus Oxyruncus; species Oxyruncus cristatus. The sequence continues at coordinate 2,084,716 of VXAY01007345.1, read as the reverse complement.
CGTAATCATTTGGATTCTTTCTGACAAAATTCCCCAAATTTATACCGTAGTCCAACTTTCAAGGGAAACAGATGGCTGCAAATAGGGAAGGTTGGACAGGACTGGGATCATCCCTTACAAGGTCTAAGGTTGTGCAGTCCTAGAACAGCTATGATTTGTGAGCAGACGTGAACTTCCATCTTCCCTAAATGATGATGTGGGCAGGTGGCACAGGAGGGTACTGCAGCTCAGGAGTTAGTAGGAGTCCAGAAGTTATGCTGTCTCTGATTTTGGTGATTCACATGGCAAATGTGGTGAGCTCTCCAACTGAGTCAGCAGAGTAGCAGGTGGATTTCAATGGCATCTTGCCTGAGTTCTGCTAAAAGGTCACTGAAAAAGATGCTTCTTTGTAAAACATTTCCATTTCAATGAATCAAGTCTTTCTGTTAAAACCGAAATGTTTTGCTGAAAACCTGTTGTCTTGGAAAACTCCCAACCATTTCTTTCTCACCTACTCCCATAGAGAGGAAATGGGTTGTCTCCAGCCTTTGCTTCCTCTTTTAATGTTTCAGCCATTCTGTGCTTCCCCCTGTGCCCACACAGGGTCTATCTTACAAAGCACACATCTGTTTAATGGTCCAAATATTTTGTACTGGGAAGTGTACGATATCTTCAAAAGGTGTGAAGAGAAAGAAACAGGACTACTCAGTAAAAGAGAGAAACAGTACAGATGTGTGATGAGAGTATGTCGCCAACTGAACAGCAAAATTCAGCCTACCTTTTCAAAAGGACACAGGTCACTGCAATTCCTGAAATACCAGTTTGCACCAGAGATGTTTGACACCATTTGGTTGCAAACACTAGTAAACCATTTGAAGACCAGGGAAAAACCAATAATGGGGCAAACTTACCTCTAATGGTACTGAATTAAACCAGAGGTAATTTTGACTATGACTGAATTTGACTTCTGACTGCAGAGAAACGTGGGAGATACTCTCATTTGTCATGAAGATACTAGCCAGGGAATGTAGCCCTTTTTATTTTTTACCTTTGTGTATCACTCCCAAATGCCACTCTCTGTGAGTGTATCTAGTACTTGTAAGCATTTACTAATCATTTGTGAACAAAGGTTAGCATTTGGTTTGGCTCCATCTCTCATTTCTAGTGGTGGTCTGTGCCTGGCCACATCATTGCACAGAGATGTGTCGGTGACTTTTTCCCCTTCCTGAAAACTCAAACTATTTGGATAGAAGAAACATATTTTTGAACCATTTTAAAATAAGTTGTCAAGAAGGTCTTATTCTGGTTGAAAGGACCAACACCCTGCTAAGGCAGGACTGTTCTTCCATATGTAGAAGAAAATCTGTTCAGGGTCATATCCTGCCTGTGTCTCCCACATAATCATTCAGGGCTGTTAGTGCAGTGTACATATGTTTATCTGAGACAGCAGCATGGTATGCCAGCGTGGGGTCCAGTGGGACCGCAGACTCAGGCAGGAACCAGGGGGGATGTGTAGGCCCAGGAAGCATGTGCTTGGCATGAGCAACAGTTTTCAGTTGAACTTCCCCTTTCCTCCTATCACCAAAAAATACTGTGAGGTAGCTGGCACCATGTGATTTAAGATTTCTAAGCAGCTTAGAAGAGATTTAAAAAATTAAGGAAAGGGTCCTTCAAAATATAGGCATTGAGTGTGCATGGCCCTCTGTCAAGATTCCCAGGCCATCTGGCCAACAAATTCATGAAGTTTGTAGAATGGCAGTTGCATACTTCCATTTAGTTTTGAAAATTGTGTATGCTGTATATCCTACAAATCTTGTGTTCTAGAAGACAGACTGTCTTTATCCTGTTTTCTGACTGCTCCATTGCCCACTACCCCAGTTCATCACTTTGGCAACAAATGACTGAAGGGTCTACATGCACTGCCTCATTACATGCAGCACTGCTGCTCCCAGCTAGCACCCATCCATGCTAGCAAACTGAAAGCCAGTTTAGACATGTCCTTCACCTCTGTGGTTACATCTTTGACTGTTTCGTGGATCTGTGAATTATATTGAAATACTTTTAGTTTCAAATCCTGGGCACCAGATGTATGCTACATTTGTTAGGGGTAGGAAAATGTGTTTTCTTCTCCTTGAGTGTGTTGTCCCTTTCCTCTTTTACAAAAAAAGGAAGAAATTTTTAACAGTACTTTTGTGTCTATTTTCATAATTGTCATGAGTCAAAATATTCATCTTAATTAGTTTAGTTCAATATGGATGGGTGCTAGCTGGGAGCAGCAGTGCTGCATGTAATGAGGCAGTGCATGTAGACCCTTCAGCTTCAAATAGCACAGGAGAGTATGGACAGTAAAATTTATGTCTTTGATGTTGCATTAGCTTTTTGAGAAATAATTTTGGTAGAAGGCTATTTCAGTGTTTGAAGCTGTCAAAAATCAGGCCTTTATAGCTCAATGGAACTGAAAAAAAAAAATTAGTTTTTTCCTATACTTGCCTTCCTACATTTCATTTTCTCTTGTTTCATGTCTCTCCACAGGTTCAAGGGAGCAGATCTTTCCATGTTTCAAGCCAGCATAGCTCCAGAAAACAGCTGTGCCAATTATTTCTAGTTAGGGACTGCCACTGGGTGTAAAGCTGCTTGTACTGAAGTTGCTGCAATTACTATCATTATGTTATTTCTTGGCATGGAAAGGAAAAAGATAAGTGAGTGTTTGGGGAGCTTTGTTTAAGTGCAGCAGGCCGCTTATTCATGCAAACTGCTGAGAGCCACTGTGAAGTAAGCGCAGTGAGGAGAGTGAACTTCTTGGAAAACCAGATCTCATATTTAATTTGGTAAGGAGACAAAGCCATTTCTTAATGAAACCTAAAAAACTTGAAGTCTGCCAGTTCATTCAGAAAGGAAAAGCATTTTTCAGTGTGTTAGATTAACACTGCAGTACCTATTGTGCCTTTGCTTTTATGCTGCTTACAGAGATCTTTCCTACAGCTCCTACAGCAGGAGCTACTTGTATAGAGCCAATGCTCAGAAAAACCATCACATTTACCTCCATCTGAAAAACTATTTTGAAGATTTATTTCAAGTGGTCTGCAATGCTATATTTCAAGTGGTCTGCAATGCTCTGTTCCTGAAGCTGGGAAGGAAACTCTTCTTCAGACACAAGATTAGAGTGATCTGAAAGAAACTTGTTTTGTCTGGCAGCTAATGATTTGAAGGACTTAAATTTGGTGTAGTTTGGGGTACACAACATGGTCCCCTCACACGCAGCAGGACTCCTGTACCTGCACATACCAAGCCAAGGGGCAGTTCCGTACCCTACAGCCAAATGCTGTTTACATATGGTCTGTATTGCAACCAGTTCAACACAGCAACTCTTCTGAAGACAATTTTTCTTCATACAATTATAGCAAAGCTTCAGCACACCCAGGGAGCCACACAGAGGCTCCAACAGCAGGTATTGCCTCAGACTTCCCAAGACCTGCCCAAACGAAGGGCCAAGACCTACCAATTGCACACCCCTGGCATTGCTCTGGCTTTGCCATTGAACAGAGACAGGATAGACTTCGGTTCAACACCATCTCACACATTCATTACGCATTCATTCTTCACAATATGGTTTAGTCCTTCACAATAAGGTTTTGGCCCCATAATATGGTATAGTGGGCACCCTGGTATTTGGTCGAAGATTGGACTTGATGATCTTGAAGGGCTTTTTCAACCTTAACGATTCTATGCTTTCTGTATTTTCCTCGTGTGAGCGTGACACGAAGCCGCGAGGAAGGTGTCAGGAGGTGACAGGGCGGTGTGAGAGGTGTCACTGGCAGCACAACCCATGCGATACCCAGCACTGCCCGTGGTGAAGGAGGAGCAGGCGTGCCTTCACGGTACCCGCGCCGAGGGCCTTTCACCCCAGATTTGTATTTAAACTTATATTTATACTTATGTTTATATTTTAAAATATAAAATAAAAATATAAACTTATGTTTATATTTTAAATATAAGTATAAATATAAACATAACTATA
>VXAY01007345.1:2065074-2080441 GCA_013399855.1 Oxyruncus cristatus | reverse complement strand
GGGGGCGGGCGGCCAGCCTGCGCCCCGCTCCGCTCCGCTCCGCTCCGCCCCGCCGTGCGGGGGTGTCTGGGCGCCTGGGAGCAGCTCGGCTGCTGCAGTGCCGAGGCGGCGCTGAAGGTGCCCGCGGGGGCTCCTCAGAGGGGCTCGGGGGCGGTGGGAGGGAGGGAGGAAGGGAGGAGCAGAGGAGGGCGCGGGGTTTCGGGTGCCGGCGGCAGCTGAGAGGCGGCCGGGAGCGGGACCATGTCGCTGCAGAGCCCGCCGGCGGCCACGGCTGCCGCAGAGCTGCCCCCCGGACCCGGCGAGGTGCTCCCGCCGGACGCGGAGCTAAGCCAGGGCAGCACCGCGCCCCCGTCAGCCGAGGAGGGCGGCGAGGAGGAGGAAGAAGGGGAGAAGGAAAAGGAGCGAGAGAAATTGCCGCCCATCTCGTCGGCGTCCACCGCGGCTGCCGGGGTAGGTCCCGTCAGAGCCCGGGCAGCCGCCACCGGGACCGACCCGGGGACCGGGACCGGCTGTGCCGCTCCGTGTTCGTTTGCTGTGTTTGCCGCTTTATTTGGGAAGGGAGAGGGAAGGGAGGAAGCATCATGTTCGTTTTCTTTCATGTTCTTTTCCGTTGAGAGGCTTTCATTCAAGTTTCTTAAAAATAACAAGTGCATCTGTAAGCAGTGACATAATGAAGCTATAAATTCTCCATCCGCTTATAGTTCTTTAACATTTTACAACGGTCTGCTCCGTCGGGTTAGTCATGACTGAGGGTTTGCAGCACTGGTGAGTGTTCATTAAGGGTTCTCGGGGGTGGAAGGTTTCAGCTCAATACACTTAATGGCAAGAGAGTTAGATGGGAAATAGTTCTGCATTTTTAACTTTTTCTTAAAAAGTCTTTTCCGATTTTTACTTTGTGATGAAGCAACTATGACAGAACATTTTAATGAAATCATGAATGAGTTAACGCGGGTAAAAAACTGGGAGAAAGGTATTTGCCAGAAATAAATCATTTCAGAAGCCTCCTTTGAGATTTTTAATTAAACTGGAGTTGTGATTTTCTTTCTGCTGACCATACAATGTTCCAAAACATAAAATTTTCCTGGCATGAGTTGAATATCTTATGTAGCTCTGTGTTAAAACTTGGGACAAGTTACTTCAGTCCAACAACAGAGCAAAAAATGTTACTAATCCTGTAATTAAGTAATATGAGATTTTAGTTCCACAGTTTTGATAAGTATCGGACTTACTAGAAATTAGCATTTTACATAATTTGATGTTAAAAGATTGAGCATATAATATTTATGAATGTCGGGAAATAATTGTAATGTTGAACTAAGTAATCGTATGCAAACTGCAAACTCCTTGGAGCAATTCTGCCAATTTTATGTTTTGTCTAAACGTTCCAATCTTCTGAAAGACTTTCAGCTTTGCAAATCTGTCAGAATGCGGAAGAACGTGTTTGTTCTTGTGATTCAAAGATTGGTGGGAGAAGTCTGTAATGGACAAGTTCCCAGGAGTTATTTTTACCTTTGAAAATCTCCAGACTTTGAATGGCATATGCCAGTCCCTTAGAATAAAGATGCAAGTGCTGGCCTAAAATGTGTCAGGCTTAGCTCAGCTAATGAGAAATGTGTGTACCTGGAGAGCTGTGGAGAATCCCAACTGCCTTAAAGAATGAGAACTTCCTTGCAGTGGACGTCCTTCCTGTACCTCTGAACTGCTGCCCACAGGCATAAGTTCTCTAAGTTGACCTGCTGCAGAGGAGCTCAGGTCTGGCTGGATGTGACTGCTTGTCAGATGTAGGGCAGGGCTTGAATATACAAAGAGCTGTATATGGGGTTTGATAGTATGTTACAGAGAGGGAGTTTTGTGGAGAGATGTCAGAGACACTTCCATAGCCCTGGGTTTCTCTGTAACAGAATGCTGGTTTTGATTGAAATATGCCAAACTGGGAATGCTGGTATGCTTTTGCAAGATCTTCGAGTTGCTGTAAAGATGGTATTGGACCCTTGGTCTGCTAAGCCCCTGTTGTGACCAGCTGACACATCTAATTCCAGGGCTTAGTGAAGTATGTGGTGACATTCATCATATATAGCATGATTTTAATACAAATTCTTGAATTGAAAATTCTAGTGGAACAGCTGAAAATGAGTGTTGCGTAGTGCTTGTTTATTTCTTTCTTTTATTTCTAAGGAATATTGTGGAGATTAAATTAGTCCATGAATAAATTGAATTGATCCTGCATGGAGTTCAGGCTTTTCTTATGGTCCAAATGGTGATTAGAAATAGTGCACAAGAGATGATAGTTTGGATGTCAGTATTTGGATTCTGAAAAGAAACTCGTGGGAAGATAAATAACTTGCTCCCGAGTAAGCAGGAACAGAGACTTCTGTAAAGCAAAACCAGTCCAAAGTTACACCTTTCAGGCTATGAATGGAAGGGGAAATCCTGCTTCTTTGTGGAGGCTGTTGCATTGTCAGTTGCCTTTTGGTAATGAGTGTCTTCCATGTCTTCTTGCACAGGGAAGAAAGTCTTTTAGTTTTCAGTAGTCTTCGCTTGCCACATACGTATGGCTTTTAAATATGCAGTGTTACGGCTAACATAGGATTTTCAAGAAACTCTTCTAGATGGTCTTTTGCCTCTTCCCAGAGGGCAGTCTGTATGTGCTCTCTGCAAACAGTTTGACTTGTTTTCACCATTTAATTTAACTTCAGTAATGAAAACCATAGATTTATAAAATATAATGCTAGTACCTCCCCAGTCTTATAAAGGACGTAATGTTTTGGAAAACTTTCCGCTAAGAAGCCAACAGAGTTGTGAATTATTAATATGTTCTTAAAACAGGACTAAAGATTACTTTGATCCACTTACTCCCTCCAATCATACTCAATCCTTACGATAGGGAGGGGGAAAGGGAGTGAATGTTTAGTTTTCTGATGGTAGTATGTGTGTAGAGTCTTGGGCTCAGAAGCTCAGTGACCTCCCACAAAATTTTGTAAGTGTGACATGGTGCTGTGCTCTTGTCCCAGACTACTCCCCAGGAGTTGTCAGAGTTCCTCATTAGTGAGCACGAAGTTTCCCAGTATTCCTCCAGGGTCTTCCAATAAAGCTTTTGTTCATATGTTTGTCTGGCATTGTTAGAACTGCTCTTGAAGCAGGATGGTGGAGTTACAGCACGTGCAGTTTTTGTTCTTTATGATCACTTCTGAGGGAGGTGGCATTAAGAAGAAAGTTTTTAAATAGCTGTTCGCCTGTAGTATTTTAGTGGCATGGCTGGAGTAAAACCTAGAAAGCTAAGTCAGTCAAAAAGGCTGTCACAATAATTTATTTCATAAATCTCATTTTCCCAATTATCTGTCCTATCTATTCCATATTCATCATAATTAGACTAATCCGAGCTTCAGAGGTTTTCTGCCCGGAGCATACATTTTGTGACAGAACAGATTGACCTCAGATCTGGATTTGTTTAAAAGTTCTTTTTCAGTCAGTGTTGTTTGTTCAGGGCCTATTTTTCTCCAGTCATGTGCCAGGTGATTTTTTAAGAAGCATCTTAATGATATTTCAGAGGTTATAGAACAAAAGAAAAAGTTAATGCGAAAATTACTGTGGTAATTACATTTTATTTTTGAACATTTGTTTCATACAAGGAATTCGGAACTAGAAATTGAAACTTGGTATTTTTAAAGCTAGAAGTCCTGCTGATTGTTCAGATTTTTAATTTACTGAGTTATAAGCCATGGAAAAATAGCTGTTTGTGCCACAGTTATTTAAAATTCCTGGCAGTGTACCAGCTTGTGTACACTGTGGTATGGTAAGTTTATGGGCTGGTTATTACCCTCCTGGTGGTATTTCAGGATGTTGTGGTGGAAGTGAAGTGCTTTCCTCAGAAGTCTGGCTGCATGTTGTAGTTCAGATTTATTTCTCTTAAGGGGAGAGGGAAATGTACTGGCTTAAAAATTTTGATAGGATGCTACGTTAATTATTCTAGGTTTTTTGTTCTTGTTATGGGAATTAAAGTTTTGATTTGCATGGAAACATTTTTTCCAGGTGGGAGCAGAGATGCCAGATATCAAACAAATGAGTCTTTAGGTTATTGTGAGGCTGAAAATCATGATGTGTGGGAAGAGTGTGTATCTTTTTTTGAGTTGACCTACCTTTTCCTGATATCAACTGATGGCTTGGAGCTGAGATGAAAATTGAAATCTTCATCATGCGACTTCTATCATCTCAAGCAAACCCCTTGGCACACCTATACTTTGCAAATTCAAGAGTAAATAACTATATCTAATAGAACCCAGCGTAAAACAGACTAACTGGCACAATCTTTTGGAAGTCTGTTGTGTGATTTGACTTCTGTTCACTGTTAAAACACATTAACACACAACACTTCCTAGCAGAGACTTGTGCAGGCTCCTTGTGGCAACACGTACAGGTACTCAAGCAGAGTTTCTTTTAGCACTGTGTTAACAAATGGTTGTTGGTTAGCCTTTCTTAAGTGGCAGCAGATGCTGACAATTTGGAATCATTTGGGACTTTTTCCCAGATAGTCGGTATTTAAGTTGTATTAGCAAGTTAGAATTTTTGGCTCTGTATTTCAAGTCCTGGGAAATTTTTCAAGAATACTTCAGTATATTAGGGTTATTTGGAAAAAGGCGTATGTGACACTTTCATCTGTTTCAACTGAGCTGGATGTAGGGAGGAATATAAGAGTAGTTAGACATTTGGATACAGGCAGTTTGAATATCGTCAGCATTCTAATTGCATTGTGTTTTCCTCACAATAATCCTAGGATATCTTCATGTCCTGCAAACTAATACTTGAGTTTTTTTAATGTAATGAAAAGGAATTTTATGGTATCTCTCCTGATTTAATTTGAAACAAAATTGCAGAATCATTATTTGTCTCATTTAGGAGTTACCTCTCTGATTTCAAGGTAAAAAGTATTTAGAAGAAATCTGTGTAATACCTCACTAGTAAGATTACTCTTGCAGTAATGTATTAGCCCTTTATAGCATACTGTCATCCTAATTACAGGGGTTGGAGGGAGGAGCCAAAAATCAGTTTTCCACTTTCAGCAATTTCATCACAACTATCAACCAGAAGAAAGAAGGCATCGGAAACAGAAATTCGCCTACGCAACTTGTTATACCCAACATCAAAACCGGTAAGAGAATAAAAGCCCTGTGTTACTTGGTTACCGAGGTAAGAAGGTGCTCAGTTTTCTGCCAATATTTGTATTGTGGTAGTGCCAGTAAACCTAGAAATCTAGTTTTCATTAAATTACGCTGTGTTGTACGTTGTACAGGCAGGCAGTGATATATATGATAGTCCATCCTCTGTAGAGATTGTGTCATTGAGACAAGTTGGAGAAGGAAAACAAACAAATAGACCTGGAGGATGAAATAATCATCTGAAGTTAAAGAAAGTTACTGGTTCAGAAGTCTATCTGCAGATACTCTTTGTCTAGCTGCAGTCAGGCAGTGTCTCTAGAAATTGTGTCAGAATTTTGGAGAAAATTTTTCAGTTTCCATCTGAAGGATGTCAGGGATGAGGTAATCATAAGGCTTTTAAGGGAGACAGTTGCTGAGAGATGGTGTTTTTCAGTGAAGGTGAAGGTCAGTGCTGACAAAAAATAAAATGCGCAGGTAAAGATTGAGAAGTTCTAAAGAGCTTTAAAGGCAAGAAGGAAGGTTGTTGTGGTATTATGAGGTAAACAATAACTGATGAAAAGATAAAGTGGAGCTCTATATTCAGTTTGGTAGGCTAGAATCACAAAGCCTAGATGAGATGATGTTGTGGTTACACCTGGGATTTTTATTAGGTTTTTGGGCTAGGATATGGAATTTCAGTAATTTGGGATTTTTATGAAGAGGCTGTACAAATATTTATCAGGTTTGTATTGATTTTGTCTCTGAGCAAGTCCCTTTCACCCTTATTGTGCTGTGGTTGGCTAAGTCATTATAGCACTCAATGAATTTGAGGGAGAGAAAAAAAGAGGCTGCATTAAGACATCTGTCTCAGTACTGTGAGTTAAAACAAAACTGTTGACAGGTATTGTCAGTTTCAAAGTTGTGCAGAAAAAGGTAGCTTATAGCTTGCAGCATTGGATCCTTTCTAAAAGAATCTTTTTTCTGTTCTAGCTATACTGAAAAACTAGAAGTTGGTGCAAGACTTTTTTTCTTTAAATCAATTTTTGTTATGGGATAAAGAGGTGCTTTCTACTTCCAAAACGAGGGCAATCACTGAAACACAAAAGGCAGTTTTGTTTGAATGGTGTCTCAGACAGGATTCTGTGCTTTGCTCAAGTCACTTTGTACTACACAGAGGAAACCACAGTGGCTGGAGATGGCCAGTAAAGAATTCTCCCACTACTGCAAAACATACCAGAATCAAGGTCAAAGCGGTGTTCTTGAGGGCAATATGTGGGGTAAGGCAAAAAGAAGATGCTGTAAAGGTCAGAGCTCTGCTGATTCTTACAAAGTGGAGTAACAAAGCTGGAAAATGACCTTCAGGTGGCCATTGCTCTCACCTCTGTATTTTAAACAACTCTTCGTATGTGAATTGCACAGAAACAATTGCACTGTCGTTGCAATCTGAAAGTCCTCAGAGAAATAAAATGTTTTGACTTGCTCAGATAACGTTATTCTCCTCAGAAACTAAGAGTGATCTCCTATCAATATTAACTACTCAGCTGCTGACCTCTATACCAGAAACATGCATGCAGTCGATTCAGACTCCAAGCTGCTGTCTTTCATTATTTAAGCCTTAATTGTTTCCCATCCAGCTTCTGTCTGAATAGTTACTTAGTACAATCTTAGGTTGCAATATGAAAGCCCTGATGCTTAAGAAAAGTAAAATTAATATTGGGTCAAGCAATGTGAAAAATACAGTACCCTCTTGCAGAATTCACTTCACTAAACAGAAGGAATACGCTCCTTTCCTGCTCTCCTGCTTTTTTTTTTTTTTTTTTTTTTTTTTTTTTTTTTTTTTTTTTTTTTTGGTATCTGGCAAGAATGATAAATTCTAAACACCTTTCTCTTGAAGTGCCCTCAGTTTTGCTGCACATAATACTGTCCTAGTTGTAATTATTGCCTCATAAGTACTTAGTTGTTAATTTTCACCACACTAATACATGGCAGTATTTATTGTAGTCAAGGATATAGTCTTGAAATAGAGCTCAGTGTGTGCCATTGAGCAAATATTCCTGTAGTTTCAGGATCAGAGTAACTTACCTGTATAAAACCAGATTATTTTTAGCAACAGTGCAAGGTGAATATTTTGAGGCAGTATTGTATGGAATAAGTAACAATTGGAACAAATGTCTTGGTTAAAAATGCTGCTTTTGCTCTGGCAATCAGGAATAATGCTTGGTTGGTGTTTTGGTGTGTATTTGTTTTTATATGTATATATTTATTTGTATCTATACATTTGCTATCTCTCTGAGCACATGTATATATATATGGGCATATACTGGTAATTCTTTAGTCTTGAGTTAAAGAATGTTAATTTCACTGAAAACAAAAGTATGGAAGAGGTAATGCTGGTAAATACAACATGAAAGCTTGGGAGATGTTTGTTTGCTACATATAACAGGTCTTCTAATGTAACAATGGTCTGGTATGAAATTTATGTATTAAATAGATTGATCTAGTTCTTTTCTAGTGTTACAACAAATACAAGTAAGTTTTGTTTCCTTTAACTACCTTGAAAATTTTTATCTGTCAGCAACTCTATTGGTCACCATGAAAATAACTACTGTTCTAAATTCATTTACCCTGAGCCTCCCTGTTCTACTCAATTCTTCTTTGTATCAATGAGATTTTCTTCCTCAGAGTTTTTGATCATTCCTTAACCAGCCATGCATTGCTGAATCTTTTTACTTGCTGTAACTGGACAAGAAGCTGGAAATGATTGTTTATTCTCATGATATTGTGTTCTTACTGCTTATCAACTAAATAGGTAAAGTTTCAAGTTTCTCCTCTGAAACTCATGATGGATCTTAATTAGTACTCTTGACTGGCAAATGAGCAAATAAATCTATTTACAAATAAAGTTGAATGATGACAAAACATACTGAAGTTGACCTTATTTGTTAAACATATTATTAAAAATCAATTTTAGCACATCTAAATTAAACTGCACATATTTCAAAGAAAATTGCATGGCTGGCAGGGTGCAGCTTAGCACCTGCAGCCTCGGTTTGCTGAAATGAGAAACAGCTTCTGTCAGCAGATGTGAAAAGAATATTTTCCTAATTCAGCAGGTTATAACTCAATTTTAAAATCCATTTAAAATTGAGAAGATAGAATGAGACAAATGAAAATGGCTTGTTATTCTCAAAATATAAAAATAAGACGAAGTCTTAGTTTCTTTGAAGTCAGTCCATCCTGCTTTCAGAAAATGATGCACAATAGCAGAGCACTTGCATGGCGGGATTGTTTGGCACCTTGGCTTGAATTACTTTGGTATGTTTGTCCACACTTTTTTTTAAATAGCTTTTAATTCCAGCTGTGAGAATGGACAAGGTTCCATATCTGTAGTTGATGTCATACTCAGGGGATTGAGGACAGTTCTGATCTGTTATCTCATGAATGGTGGCTGAGTTAAGTCACATTGACAATCTCTGTCATTAGCATGAGTGAAATGAACCTGCTTTTGGGATGTGGGGATTTTGTTAGCATCTGTTTCCCTGCTGTGATAAATGGAGTAGGGAGCAGTGTAGTGATACTACTTAGATGTTTAGTTAATTAAAAAAAAACAAAAAACACACAACTCTTGGAAAAGGCTTAGAGAGCTCTTAGACTTAAGGATCCTTCATAGAGGATTTTTGTTAAATATGTTTGACTTTTGAGGACACCTTCATTTTATGTAGTGTCTTTTGTCCCAAACATATATCACAATTCATAGAAATGCTTTTAAAAATGTGCAGTATAAATCAGATTTAAAAAGTGTTTTGAGGATATTTGTCATAAAATGAGTGTTGGAAATGCACTGGAAAATTTTTTCATGTTTTGGGTGGGTTTACCTTGGCTGGCTGCCAGATACACTCTGAGTTGCTCTATTGCTCCCCCTCTATTGCTCCCCAGGACATGGGGAGAAAATAAGATAAAAAAGCTCATGGGTTGAGATAAAGACAGGGAATCCACTTTCCAATTACTGTTGTAAGCAGAGCAGATCTAAGGATATTAATTTACTGCCAGTTAAACAAAACAAAACCAAAACCCAAAACACCTTCCCCTGCCCTGACCACCAATGCCCCTTGGTTCCCAGTCTCAACTTCCCTCGTTTTTCCCCACTCTACTGCCTCCTCTCCTACAAGTGGTACAGAGGAGTGAGGAATAGGGATTACAGTCAGCTCATAAAACTTGAACTCTGCTACTCTTTCCTCCTCACCCTGCTCCAGCACGGGGGCTCTCCCATGGGATACAGTCTTTCACAGACTTTTCCAGCGTGTATCCTTTCCACGAGTTGCAGTTCTTGAAGAACTGCTCAAATGTGGACCCTTTCACAGGGTACAGTCCCATTAGGAATGGCGTGTTCCAGCGTGGGTCCCCAATGGGCCACAATTCCTGCCAGCAGCTGCTCAGGCATGGGCTCTGCCTGGGCTGCAGGGGGATCTCTGCTCCACTGTGGTCCTGCACAGGGATAACCTGCTTCACTGTGGTCTTTTCCATTGGCTGCTGGGGAATCTGCTCCAGATGCTGGAGGACCTCCTCCTCCTTCTCCTTTTCCACTCATCTGCGTGTCTTCAGGGGAGTTTCTTTCTTTTTTTTTTTTTTTTTTAATCCCTCCTCTCTCTCAGCTGCTGTGCAGTGTTTTTTACCCTTTCTTAAATGTATTATCACAGGGGTGATACCAGTGTCAGTGATGGGCTCAGCTCTGGCCCACAGTGAGTGTCTTTTGGAATTGATTGTGTCTGACATAGAAGCAGCCCGATCTCTCCTCTAACAGCAGCTGCACTGTTGCCGAATCTTGCCACACTAACCTGATACTATGTTCTCAGATCAAATAGAAGTAGAATAGAAAGACCTTGGCAAAGCACTGCTAGTTATGCTAGAATAAGTGACCAAATTTATTGAGAAGAAATGTTCAAAGATGCTATTCTTTCACTAATTTTCTGTAAGACAAAAAAGTTTGCCTTTCCCATTTAATGTATTGGAGGGATTCTTTAAGGAGGCAGTAGATGATCCACAGTCAGCTCTAGATAAAATTATATACCACAGTGTAGTAAAATGGACTGAAGTCTTGTCCTTGTATGGCAGTTGGCCTTTGTGGTTGTTCTTGAGATTTTTTCATAGCTGTAGGAAACACCGTTGTTGCAGTTTGTGTATTACAATATTTAAAATCTATATTGTAAATACAATAGGGGGCAACACTGCTATTTCTTTCAATTAGTCAGAGTTTCCATCATGTCTGGGATGTGCAAATGGTAAGGAAGATCCTTGTTTAAAGATGTAGGATCAAACACTGAGTTTTCTTTTTTTTTCTGGTTCCTGTATGTCTGCATTTTACTAGCTAAATATTTCTGGATGTGATTGCATTGTCTTTATTCTTCTTTACCTTTTTTTAGTGAGAGACCTAGCACCTATTTGCCTCGATGTACGGCAAAAGCAGCGCACGTCTATAGATACATTACCCCAGGAACTGAAAGCACCATTTCCTCCTGAACCTTCCCTTCCCATTCGAACCAAAACTGTGAAAGATTTTCAGTAAGTTATACTGGTGTTCTTAAAAGTGTACTTTGTATTTTCTTTGGACTTTTTTTTCATTTTGACCTAGTTCATACATTTGATTTTATTAATGTCAAATGAGGAAGCAGTTGAATGAGACTGACAAGAGTTTGGTTGTGTTGGTGGGATTGATAACTCTGTTGCTGTGAAAATTATAAAAATTTTTTTTTTCTAGCTTGGAGTGTTGTTTGAAATATTTGAAGAGAAATAAAATTTTGTAGAAAGGGTAATGAATTTGACTAGTTCAGGAGCCTTTATACTTAATAAATTAGTCTGAGAAATGTTATCTCAATGTAGATTCAGCATAATTCTGTTCTGCTAATTATTTGTCTTAACATGCTGAACTGTGACATTGTGAATTAACATTTTGAATAGAAGACATTACTCAAATGTATCAAACACAAACTATGCTTTTGTTCTCTTATAATACCATGATCTTTAAATGACAAGGAAGATGTTAGAAAGATACTGATATTATACTTGTCTGTCTTCTAAGTGTGCTTAGTGATCAAAGCTTAGAGTTGCAGTGCATTCTAGAGTCTTAAGTGGCTGGAAAGATCAAACCCTTACATTACCAGTATTTTAATGTATTCTTTCTAGGGATGATGTGGAAAAGTCTAAGGCATCGGGAGATTGGAAAGCTGTACATTATTTTTATTCTACAACATTTGATTCTTTCCTGGAGATAAATGCTGCATTTAAGGTAGAAAATAATTCATAATACTATTTAGTAATTACAGTGCTTTGCATCTTCAAAATGTTTACAAAACTATCAGTTAAAGGCTTGCAGCCAGTCACTCAAGGCCACTACGATCATTTTGTCATGATTTCTCCTGCCTTTGATAGACAATCTGTTATTTCATTTCTTTATTGATTCCAGTTTAAGCAACTATATTTCAAGTTTATGTGGAGCTTTAAAATTCCAGTACGTAGTTTGTTTTGTGACACTGTGACTGTGTGGATATTTTCTAAGCAAAATATAGTTTTAAAACATCCAAACTAGTGCAGCTAATGTGGAGGCCCAGGGAAATCTGGAAACAGAAATTCTCCGTCCCTAAAAAAGGATGTGATATGGGCTCTGGTAGAGCTGTTTGTGTGTTATGATGGCATGCTTGGTTTTCCTTAGGAAATAGCTATATTTGTGTTTCTTAATTCATGCTAAATTATTATTTTCTGCCTATTATAGAGCAAACTATGCTTATGATATTTCATATGGACAACAGGGCCTGAACCTAGACAAAATAACCTGTGACTTTTAATTACTTTGCAAATATTGAATGCTTAAAATGTCATTGCTGTTGTCTGATGATGGATCAACAACAAAGATAAAAGATGGAAGTTCAGTGTAATTCATTATTTGAAGCCCTCTTACATTTTTAAAATAGAACGGCAAGGTAATGGAATTACCTGAATATTGCCAATGTGTCGGATTCCTGTTGTTTTGCTTCATCTTTCACATATTAATTACAGAAACCTATATTCTTTTGTTTTGATAAGGAAAATAGTTATATATGTTTTCTTAAACTTACTGTTAGAATTATATTTTTGAAGGACAGATAAAGTATTCAAAATATTTCAAAACTAAAATGCTTCATGTATTATCTAACTTACAGAAAGATATCAATTCTCCATTTAATACTGTTGAGGACTCTGGAATCAATGCAGAATTTGTGGATGTTGTCTATGATGCCTTATTAAATACTGTAAGTAGTGGAAAATAATTTGTGTTTTAAAACATTGTAACAATTATTTCAGTGAAGAAATATGCTAAGAAGCAACTTATACCACAAGTTTTTCTTAGATATGTATGATTTCTGAAGAATCTCTCAAAACATACTTAAAACAATCCCATGAGAATTTGCCATGGAATCATAAAAGCTGCTCTAGTAAAAGAGGAGGAAATTTTTCTTACCTGTAAAGCATAGTTTATATTGTGGTAGATCTTAAAGGCCACTTTCAAGTTATGACGTGACTGTGGTGGGACATTGCATAGTGGGAAATTAAAGAAAATGTGAAGATGGAGATAGCAAAAAGTAGATACAGTGCCTAGTAAACAAAAGGCAGGAGTAATTTAGACATATTTACAGTTTTTAAGTAAGTTTAAGTGTTGAAAGCCACAATTGGCACAACCCTGGGCCTCAGCTAGTAATCTGTGAGGAAGACACTTAGGAGCTCAGCATCAAAACACAAAAGATTTCTTCGCTGTCTTGAACCACAAGCGAAGCAAACTTATTTGTTAGTGCAATATCTTGTATTGAATATGTATAGTTACTTCAGATTTGATTTTTTCCTCTCCTTTTTCCATAGCCTCAAGATGTTCAGAAGTCAGTCTTAAAAGGAATAATTAATGGTCTGCTACAAGAATGGACAGGGTAATTATAACAAAAGTTTGCATTAGTGCTGTGTCAACACTTAAAACTGATAAATGTTTTGTCTTCATTGGTTTAGATAAAGAAAGAAAATGTTGTCATGCAACTTATTTGATGCATAAGAACTTAATTCCTTTTGCACGGCAAATCTGCTGAAATACATCTTGAACTGTCAGCTGACATTTAACCTCTGGGAGGCAGATCCAGACGCAACCATACATTCACCAGATCTCAGCTGCTTGTTGCCAAGGCATTCTTTTGGACATCTGAATTGTGAGATGAATTAAGGAATTTATTTAGGGTAACACTTATTGTCCACCCCCCAACAGCAACTAGGGTAGCTCCCTGATTTGAAGTTTACTTCATAATACCATTCGTGTGTGGCAGCAGCACAGAAAGAGCAGAGCAGGATGCAGAAGGGGATAGCCCAAAAGCAGAAGGTTTTTTTGGAGGTGACAACATGATGATGACTTCTTAGCATGAAGTAATAGAAGTGAGAATGCAAAGTTAATTCATAAAAAGATATAGCAAGAGACAGTGCCTTGTTGTGACTCACTTGTGATCCAGGACTTGGTTATTCCTTTCTCCATTTTATGCTACTTTTTCTGTGCTGTTGCTGCATGTGTGCTTTTGGTTATGTGAAAGCCTTGACAAATGGCAAGAGGTACAGAGGCTGCAGTGGTAGAAGTGTATGGAGAGTTCTTGCGGGAGACATCAAAGAATGGCAAATAAACTCATCTGTGGTGTGACTCAAGATAGACAATTGCCTCTTTGGAGAACCTATTATTCTTCAAATCTGACCATTTTTTGGCCTTCTCTTGTGTTATGCTACAAAGAACAGATGATAAAATAGCCTACTGCCTTTAAGGAGTCGTCGGAATCTATAAATGTCCTTTTTAATTACTGAGAGCAGTGAAGATTCTTAAATATAATGTTCTGTACATATTGACCAAGCAAAATAAAATCGTGCATGATTTCATGACTCTTAATGTGTGTAAATGGTGCATAGATATGATTCTGTTTGTTATTTCATTCATTCATAGGCCACGAACAAAAGATGATCTTAGAGCATACTGTATACTTTTACAGGTAAGAAAAATAGTCTGTTTAAAAATATACTTGCTTAACTTATAATCTATAAACCAGTATACTATGCAAACAAGATAATTTGTATAGCTGAGATACTTCGCATCTGATTTCCTGTTATAAGAGTGTATTAAACTATGGAAGAAGTGTAGGGAATGCATGATGGGAGCGGGACCTTAATGGAAGATAGTTGATGGGGAAAGGTTGCATAGATTAAAACTATGAACTAACAGTTAGACAGGTAATTGTTTCCTGTTATTTTGTGGGTTGAAAGAACAAATGTTTTACCATGTTATTTGTTCTTATTTCATCCTTATTCTCAGATTTGCTTTATTGGTATGCTGTAACTGAAAGTTTCAGTATATGCACTTTCTGATATTGCTGTAACTTTCTCCAGTGTTGCATTTTATCCAGCAGACAGACTTTCTCCAGTTTATCTAACTGGCTGCATTGTCTGATTTTTGTCTGAGTTCACCTATTACCTTTGCTACTATAGGTGATTTGAATTTGCAGCAGATGTCCTCTTTAAATTTTGCCAATGTAGATAACGCCTCTCCACACAAGGAGGGGTTTCTGCTGTTATTTGACAATATCAGATAGTAATCTAATTTTTTGAGACAATAGTTTTCTTCCTGGGATGGTATACTAGCTGTGAATTACAAGGGCTATCTCCTGCTGCAATGTGGGAATGTGTGAACTCAGATAAGAGGGGCTGACATGCAGATAAACAGAAGCTACAAGAATCCTTTTTACTGAGATGAAAAGCCCATCACTTAGAGAAGTCTAATTTATGTGCTACAGTGTAAAGGATAATCCAGAAAAATACCGCCTTTGGGCTACCTGTGGGCTGTCTTTTGAAAAAAAAAATCCTTCTTTTACAATATAGCAGTTGTGTATTTCTTATTGGGCTAGAAGTTGTAAGTAATTTTTTCCCATAGTTTTACCTCTGTCACAGCTATTGTTGTGAATTCCTTTCCTGTGTAATTGAATTGTATTGGCAACAACAAACATAAGAAAAAATCCTAATGACTTTTCTCCTTTTATGCAGTTTATTAACCTAACACATTTTTTTAATCTTTTTCAGAATCCTCAATTTAGTAACACTTCTACTTATGTCATCTATGCTCACTTGCTAAGACAGATAGCAGCCTTAACAGAAGCTGACCATCATTTCCTAGTGCACTGGTCTAAAAAGTAAAA
>VXAY01007345.1:2001333-2065026 GCA_013399855.1 Oxyruncus cristatus | reverse complement strand
AAAAAATAAAAAAAAATAAAAATTCCATTTTTAGGATTACAATTGTTATTGTATTTCCATTGATGTTGACTGTTTTATAAATTATATGAAAGTTAATTTAATTGACTAAAGAGATTGTTTTTGTTGTTTTCAAAGTACATATGGACGTAGTCCACTATGTGATACTGATTTATAGATGCAATATGTATATAATGTATAAAAATTAATATCTTTATGCAAGCCTTAATTGGAAAATAACTTGCCTAAGTTATTCTTCCGTAACATGTGCAAAATAACTTGTGTGTAAATTTTTAGTTACATGTTTATATGGTATTATTAAAGCAAACATATTTATGATCTTTGTTTAAATAAAGTTTTATCTTGCATAATTTGCAAAAGATAGTGTAATGTTACTGTATTGTGTGAAAACTACAAATGAACTAGAGTCCTTGCTTCATAGTGTAATAGAGGTGGTGAGAGAGTGTGGTTAGGGCATTAGATTTGTAATTAATTGAAATAACTCTAATAGCACCTCACTAATAAAGTCATATGGGGATAACTGCCCAAAGAGCAGCTTCCAAGTTGGTATGCAGATTGCCTTCCTTGTAGTGATTGTGCAAAAAGTTCAGTTTGGGGTAAAAAAAAAAAAAGTTTGGTCATATTCACAGTTCCCTTATCTCCTAGGGAACCTGTTAGTAAAAGATTTTATTTTCTGCAAGGATGGAAATTGTGGTAAAATATGATTTCATTTGAACTGGTGTTTACAAAGAAGGTTTGCACACTTGCTTAGGGATGCAATAAGCATATCAAAACGTATATTAGGAGTGGAAACCATTAAAATAGGAGAGATCTTGTTTAGAAAAGGATATTTTAACATGCCTACACATGTTAATTGTGTAATATGGAAGTGGTGCAGCACGTAATTTAAAATGTGCACTTGTCACAAGTATATGAAGTACTTTTCCTCTTAATTCAATAGGACCAATATCTCAAAATAAAAAAAATCAGAATTCCTCAGTGTTCAGAGTATGGAGTGAAATAGATAAGAATTTTGGGGTTTTTTACTAAAAGTCAAGAACAGATAATGATTCTATTGCCCTTTTTTTTCTTTTTTTTTTTTCCACAGAGCAATAGTTAGGGATACACTGAAGAGAGTTACCGTGTGTCAATATTTAAAAGCAATCTTCTTCAAACTTTATATTTCAAATTTTGTTTTTATGTATAGGACAAAAGCATGTTTTTTAAAAAATAACATTGAAATCTGATAACAATCTCTGGTATAGACAGTGATCACATGAGAGTAAGTGCAGCGTGTCTGTTTTAGGATTTCACAGAGGAGGTTCAAGCAGGTGGTGGACAGGTTACTGCAATTCATTTCTTTACGTCTGTTTCCTGCAAAACCTGAAGAATTTCCACCTATGGTGAAATGTAGCTGGTGGATTCCATCAGCGACTAAAGTCCTGGCTTTATTTAGTAGGTATTTTTTTTGAACTCTGTATGGATATGTATGTTTATATATTTATGTTTGTATATAATGTTTATACTGCTCCTCTTCCAGGGGAAACTGACAATTATGGTGGCACAGTACAAACTACAATAAAAGTAGTAAGCAATAAAGAAAGTCTTCTCTTGCTTTCCAGTAGAGGATAATTGCTATGTATCATTTTCCTGTGACAACAACTGAAGATCATTCAAACACAAATCCATGGAAGTAACCAATGGTTAAGGTTTCCCTTAGATTTGTAAAAGAAATATCTTAAATGTGTAATTGCCAGAATTTCTTCTGTAACTGACCTACCCCCACAGAACTATTCAGCAGCCAAAGGAATTTAGGCAATGCATGTGTCTTAAATCCAAAACTACAGCTTCAAAAAAGTAAATCCATGCTCAGTTCAACGTAGAGCACAGCAAATTTCACCACTGCAAATTCAAACCTTCTCCTCAATTCATGCCAAATAGTTTGGTGATTAGAGCATGTACTTTCTCCTTTCTAGGAGAAAATAAAGCCAGCAAATTAAAATTAAGATTGGAATTAAGATTCTTTCACTGTCAACATTTCTACTTAGAAGCATTCTGCACAATCCTGCCTGTCCAGAGTTAGGCACATAAGCACACTTGTATCTAAAACCAAGATGCGTGTTTTCTAGTCACCTGTGAAAGAGTTGCCAGTTCCTTAGTTCTGGAAAAAGAGCTATTTAGTAAATCAAACTACTTTGTGTCTGACTGACCAAAATTAAACTATGTTGAAGTGCAAATAGAGAACTTATTAGCTGTTTGACATTATATGAATGTTACACAGTGAGATAGCTTAAACATGAATTAGTTCACTTCATCTGGTCGAGTACCTAATTTGTGTACTGCTGAGTCCAGATGGTCTAGTAGTTCCCTGAGGAAATAGGTGTATCTCTACATACTATGTTTTGTGCCCCTCCCTTTCCATGCCTTTTGCAAAAGGCATCCAACATGAACAGGTAATTTTTAACTGGAAAGCATGTAGATGTTTTAGCCATAGCTATGTTTGTAATTAGGTGGATTTCTTAAACACTTTCATTTATCAAATTGCTTTTTCATTGATTTCAGCAGAACATAATGTCCTTTATCTATGAAACCTCAATTTAGTGTATGTCAGTAAGGGAGCTAGAGTCAAATTGAGGTTCCCTTGTCATAAGTGGGCTGAACTAAGGATTTGCTGTTTTCTACAGCAATTAATGTGCTGTCATATGGTGTTACGTTGTAGCGTAATTCTGTAGCTAAGACTGAGCTAAGTTCTGTTGCTAAGTTATTTGTTTATTGATATTAGTTTATTACTATTGTTTTAGACTTAGCTTAAAGTTTCTGACTTCACTGTTGCTCATGATGCCAAGAAATGAGGTGTGCTGAATCCGGCACAGTTTTAAACGACGTTTACGTTTTCTTTGTAGATGCTGCAAATAGTCTGATCAGTCCTCCTATTATTTCATATACGGATTTCTATAATTCTACACTTGATCATATTGATCTTATGGAAGAATATCATAACTGGCAATGCTATGGGAATTCTCACAGGTAAGAGGAATAGCTGGTTGTTTCTTGTTAAGTAGTATTTCAAAGCACTGTATCTATGCTATATGTATCTAGATTGAATATAGTGTATATATGTATGTGTGTGTATGGTATACATACCATTTAAGTGTATGTATCTCCACTGTATTTTATTGGACAAACATAGTATAGCTACTACTTGTTATACTTGCTACTGCATGGATTTTAGATTGACTGGACTAAATCTCATTCTGCCTTTGCAAACTGGAGAAAAGATGTAAAATATAGATGATAATAAAATAACTTTTTTAATTATGGGTATAGACTTCTAATTGTGTCTTACTACAAACGTATTTTAGCCTCTAGTATATTCATAGACAGTGATGATGTGTGCATACTTACCACTTAATGATGAAAATGTATGTAATTATATGTATACATGTGGCTCCAATCATGTTTGTTCCAGTGAAATCAATTGTACTGTTTCTGTTTCCTGAAAATAAACACACAAGGTAAATCTTCAGATCCAAAGCTTGCAAATGTATTTCTCCCCTTGGGAGAGGCAGCCCAGCAGTATAATTTAGAATCATCTAGAGAAATAGACATTTCATCTTTTTCCTGAAGTTCAAAATCTTATTAACGTTTTCTTAATAAAAATGTTTTTTTGCCTAGCTGTATTTTTCAGCATATCACTGTGATATATGTTTTTTGCCTAGCTGTGTTTTTCAGCATATCACTCAGTCTTTACAGCTTGAATCACAAGATCAATTAAAATTTCCCCATATCTCGAGACTTTTCAGTAAGCTAATTTAAGACATCAGCCCTCTAAATGTAGCTTTTTGTTTATTGTGTGTGCAATTTTCCTTGCCTTTAGCAGCAGTTGGGGAAAACTTGGAGACCATAATTTGTTCCACTAAAGCAGGTATTTCAGGTTAGGCTTCTGTCTGATACCTGATACTCTGCTTGGGAAGATAAAAACCAAACAAACAAAACAAACCACACAAAACCCAAATAAATAAACAAAACAATTACCCCAAAACCCCATGATACGTGACAGCAAAACATGTGCAGTGAGCTTTGCATAGTCTCAGTCAAAGCATTGGAATAGGAATACTGCTGAGCTTCAAATGGTTTTTTGATTTATTTTTTTTTTTCCCCTGTTGGCACCATCTGGCTGTTTTGGCACCCACAACCAATCTTATAAAAGGGCTGTGAGATTTCCACCTGCTGCAGTTCTTTTCAGTTAGCTGGGGCACTGGGAATTATGTCAAAACAAAGTTTGCTTGACACATAATTATTGGAGTAGCTGAAGGGAAGACTAGCTACATTATTCTTAAAGTATATATAATCCTGTTTATTTGTTACACGGACACTTTTTTTCTATTTTATCTCTTTTGACTCCTTGTTATTCCACTTAAAACCAAACGAAAAAAACCCCAACCTGACAACAAAGAAGGCTGAGTAGGAGCAAGTCCTCGTTTACCTTCCATATGGAATATTTTGAAATACGTAATTCTTTTAACTAAGTCAACACACTTTGGTAAAATATTTTGGATTAGGATTTACAAGAGACCAGGTGGGCTCTGCTTATTTCAGTATGAACTTCTGCTAGGTGACGCGTGAGCTAAATAAACAAAAAAACTTACCAAAATCACAAGTAATAAAAAAATCTCTTACATGATGATTTCGAAATCATTTTTATTATCTGATTGCAGTGGAATGTGGCTCTGATCTGGTATTTTAGAAGTCCTAAACACATGTAACCCCAGGATAAATCTGGGCCTGTGGAAAACCAGTTCCTTTGAGAATGATTTCTGCACCAAAGAATGCTGCACTGAGATAGATGTTCTTCTTTTATTTAATAAGAAGATATTGTTGTTCTCTTTAATTCAATATAGTAATTAAAATGTAGTATTTAAAGCAGATGATGACTGTTTTTATTAGGTCTGTTGATGTTAATAATAAACAATTAAAAAGGAGCTTTATTTAGGATAAACATTATTACAGTTTCTAGCAGTATTTGCAAGTAACAGTCTGTTTTACTGAATTGAGTATCTATATATACAACACAAAAAACCCCAGCAGCTATTTGCAAATTACTGTCAGTGAAGGGAAGGTAGTTACTGTGTGGTAATGTAATAATTCACTCATGTATTCTTAAAAACAATATGCTATATGCTAAAAAGGAAATATTTTATCTTCTTTTCTCCTATTGTTAGGTTTTCTTTCTGCCAATACCCGTTTATTATTTCTATAGCAGCAAAAAAAGTTATTATTCAAAGGGACTCAGAACAACAGATGATAAGTATTGCACGGGTAAGTCACTTAGCAGTAAATGTTTGTGTCTTGTGCCTTGGTATTTTAGTAAGTTTTTGTTAGATTGGTATTACGCACAACCTGTCATTACAACTTCTAGTAGTTCAAACTACCCCAAAAAAGAACTAGTCTACAAATTTCCACGCTGGATTTTTAAAGATTTTTATTTTTTTGTTTTTACGTGCTTAGTTTTAGGATGCTCATATATACCAGTGTTGTAGAGAAAGTTACAGTAATTTATTTATTCTTTTCCTCTTTTGAGAAACCAGCATAACGTGCTAGCATGCTAAATTAACAAGATAAGTAAGGAAGATGAATTCTGTGGGAATTTTGCACTGTTTCCTATTTTATTCTGTGAAAATGTGTTGTCATGGAAGACCAAGATTCAACTGTATACTTTCAAGTCATGGAAGAGGTGCTGCTTCTCGGCAGCCTCTTCTCTTTTGGAAGAAGCATTGTCTGCCTTTTTCAGTAGTAATTTTCTACAGGTGCTAGGTGAGACTTTTCCTCAGTGCTCTGTGTGGCAGAACCACCACCTATCCATTCCTGTCGTGCTGGATATGCCTTGAGAATAGCTAATTAAAGCACAAGCCATTTCCAGAATCTATATTTTCAACAGTTTGAAAGGTTGAAAAAGTTGCTGCACAATTGCCACTTTCTTGTTAAACCTCCTGATAGATTAGTTCAAATATAGTGCAGATGGTATCTGCAGTAGGAAAGAAATTGCTCTTCCTCTCTTAGAAGATACTGAAGCAGCTGTGATGTTAGGGAAATGTCTTTAATGCAAGATACAGAGAACTTCTTACATTTAATAAGTGTGGCACTTGTGTTTTTTAAATGAAGGTACCACGTGTATAACGTTTCTTTTTCATTCAAATAGCAAAGCCTTGTGGATAAAGTCTCTCGCAGACAGAAACCTGACATGAATATGTTATTCCTAAATGTGAAAGTGAGGAGGACACACCTTGTTAGTGATTCACTTGATGAGGTAACAAAAAAATGTAATTAAATGGTGTGTTGCTGCAGAATAGCTATTGAACTTAAATTTCAGTTTGATAATTCGTATTTAAATTTTTCTGCACTAAGAGATTGGGATTATAACCGCATAATACTAACTAAAAAGAAGTTAATTACTGTCGCAATTGCAGTGCTGCAGAATAGATTGTGTTAGACACTCTGAAATGCATTTTCTGTGCTTATACTGCTCCATGGCTAAGCCTATAATGAGCATTCATGCTTGCATGTGGTATTTCTTTGTGTTTGCAATTTTTCTTTTAAAAATACAGTACATAATTAGCAGGGTATGTAGGACTTGAGTCCATGATAGGAGCATGAATAGTAAGTGACTAATCCCTAATGAGTTTGTTCTGTTCTAATTCTTGGAATGTTTTAATTCTTTTCCTTTGCTAACTTCTCTCTCCTATAAGAATTATTTTGGGCTTTCTTCTCTTAAACTCTTTTAACAAATTCCTTACGTTCTTGAATGTAGTTTTTCACCACACTCATATAACCAAGAACAACTTCAAAAGTTTTGACAGTCAAAATATTCTCTTATTTATTTTTGTCATTTTCTTCTGCCCATTTCAAAGATGAGTAAGAATGTATTATATTATTCATATTCTCAAAAGTATGGAAATGGCAGGTGTAGGGGGAAGACGTATTATTTGTATATCAAGTTTTAAAAAATAATTTGCAAAGGAAAATCACTTCTAATAAATAAGTTGTTTCAAATAACACAAATACCTATGGTTATAAAATTTGTGCAACAGCAATCTACTTGAGCAGCTAACAACACAGAAATTATTTTGGCACATGCATCTTCCTGACTAGTTTAAAAACTTTCTCTGGAGCTTGCCTGTAATTAATGACTTAAAGAAAAATTGTATAGGGATTCAATCTGAAAGATCACTGTTAATTGCGGAAGACTGTAATCTAATTGTTCGCAGGTTTTTTACATGCCTGGATGAAATGCTGTCTTTTAGGACAAAGCAATGAAAAGAGCTTGTTACCGTTGTCTAAAAAAGAGTTTTAAAAAGCAGCTGATACTTGCTGGCAGATATCTTATGCTGAACTGAATGGTGTCCAGATATTGAAAGTTTTAGCTTACCTCCTTATTTCTAAATATTTTGAAAATGTGTCTAAATATTTTCTTAATTGACTTTTCTTCCTGGTAGAATGCCTTTTGTAAAAGGTAAAAATTTGTATAGGTACAAAATATTCCAGACAAACTCAGTTCATTTTATGTCGTATCTCATTAATTTGTTTGTACACCACCCAACTTCTTTTCAAGCCTGGAGAGTGACACTATGTGCAAAGTTGTTGATGATGCCAAGTAGTCATAATTGTCTTGCTTCTGTAATTCAGTCATTGTTTTAATATATTTTTGACCTATTAGTAGAAAATTCTGCAAATTAATAGCTTAAGCAATGCAAGAGCAGTAGAGAGAGAGGTGTGTTCTCTCTGATTGGAGGTAGTGATAATGTGTTAAGTCTTGTTTTTCTTCTTCCCTATCTGTTTTGCAATAGCTAGCAAGGAAGAGGGCAGATCTGAAAAAGAAGTTAAAAGTCACATTTGTAGGAGAAGCTGGTCTTGATATGGGTGGCTTGACAAAAGAATGGTTTCTCCTGCTGATTCGCCAGATTTTTCACCCGGATTATGGTGAGTCCTAATAAATGTTTTTAAGTACAGTGTGAAAATTTGTTTGGACTCTGTGTAAGCACTGCTCCAGCAATAATGAAAAAGTCTTTTTATTATAAACACTGTTTTCAGCACAAATCCAAAATACAGCTTTGTACTAGCTGTTATGAAAGAAATTATCTCAGCCTAAGAGAGGACAGTGCTGTAGCAAATATTCAAGTGGACATAAGACCAAATGTGTTGGTTTGTCATCTACCATCCTTGACTCCTCTCATGCTGTATTTTCTCTTTTCACACTGCCCTCAGTTGTCTTCATATTGCTGGTTTGGGGAGTTTTCCTGGGTTTTGTAAGTAGCTACATTGGATGCTGTTACTGTGCTCAGTTCTAGCAAACTGCCGGCCTTGATCTCCCATGTATCAATGGTTTCTGTTGATGGTGATGGTAGCACTGAGAATATCTGCAAGTTCTAACAGTATTTCTGTCATTAGGATGGGCAGAGGTTATTTCTTACTTGAATCTACCGTATATTCTGTTTGTGGTATTTGTGTGGCCAGTATTCTTTTGTGGTCTGGGATAATCTCAGGAAAGAAAGGTCCAGTCAGTGCAGAGACAGCATAGGCAGGTGTGAGCCTGAATGAAATAGCCTGCCGCTGCTGCTACCAGGACCTGTGAGCCCATAATGAAATTTGCATGCCCAAAAGAAAAAAAATGAAGACTCTTTGGGCAAATAGGGGATTGTAAGACATGAATGAGCAGTCATAAACAGGCAGTTCAATCTACTTGTTTTATATAGCTGTAGATGGATCTAGGTGGGTTTTATTCCTCAGTCTAATACTTGTCAAATGAGTCAGCTTTTCTAAGCTGGGCATGGACACATTACTGCTGATTTAGTGGGTTAAATTGTTTCCAGGCTGGCTTTTAAATTAGAAACATTGATTTCCAGGGACTTGAGTTTAACACCTGATAGTCATTGTTAGAATGCAAGAGCTGGTGTGCCTTTGCCTGGAAGTGTTCATATCCCTTAAATCCATGGTCCTTTGTTCTTTATAGAACTCCTTCTAAAGGTACAGAATCTTAAGTCATAAAAATGTCCTCAAATCTGCTGAGATAATTATTTACCTGTAGCCCTTTTTCTAATAAAAAGGGGTCTGTGTGGAGACATGACATTGATGATAACAGCCTTAATAGGAAATAATTTATCATGGAGACAGTGTTCTGTAAGTTTGACAGTTCTGTTAGTAGAAATGTTGTCAGCAGAGCTTGGTAACTGATGAGTTTGGAAACATTCAGAGGAGTTTATTTTTTCACCATCTCTGGCAGGCTTCCTTGCTTTACAGTGTAAATTCTTTCATTGTTATGACTGTCAGCCAAATGTGGGAGGAGTTCAGAAATATTAATGTCCCGTGCAAAGGGACGGTGTCCTCTGTTGTCTTTAGTGTTTAAGTTGCAAATAATGTATGTCAGAAGCTTAGAAGGGAAAACATCACTGTTCTTGCCCTTTCCAGGTTAACTAATCCTGCTGATTTAACTCCTGGAATTTAAAAGCTCATAATTAGCTCAGCTGTCTGCCCTCCTATGTGTTTTGCAATGTTTTGTTCATCTTGCTGTGGACAATTAATAAATGGGATTTGAAACCTATTTTGGTCCTGCATCCCTGCTATCTTTTAGTATGTGAACCTTACTCTGCCTTACATGCAACTGTTCTGTTGCTTCTGGTGAAGGCACTATCTGGACCTTTTGTGATGAGCACCTTTTTGAGCTAAAATTCAAAAGATAAATTGTTCAGGAGAATAGGGGGGGGAAACATGAATGCAGATTTTGCCTATAATTTATCATAAAGGACTAGATGTCCCTGAGACAAGTTGAATTTTCATTCTTTTTTTAATCAGAATGACTTTGATTTTTTTATTTAAATATTATTTTTCACCAACTGTGTCTTCAAACACAGATTGCAGTGAGCTATTGCATGCAAGAAATCCTTAGAACTACTCGGTGCTTTGGTTTGTACAGACTGTGGAAACAATAATAAACTGTTGGCCCACTTAATCCCAACAAATTTAAACCAGTCATCATGTTTCCTCCAGTTTCCTTCAGCATTGCTGAAGTTAATTTCGCTTAGTTTAATTAGTGTTAATATGTTTCGCTTAGTTTAATTAGTGCACACTTATCTAGAGTATGTCTTGCTTCTCTGAGCAATTCTTCCTAGGCATTTTAAAGCTGTTATCTGCTTTCATTATGTAGGTTTTTATGTTCTGTCACTCTTTAAAACAGAATGTTCCATATCTGATGCAAATAGCAGTCAAACTTGTCTATACTCATGATTTCAGGAGGATCTAGCTTGTCATTTAGACCCATGAGTAGCTTTTTCAACTTCTCTGATAAAATTTATTGGCAGGAAATGTGAAACATATCCCTTTGCTGCTAGTGTGTGCATATAACATAAACATTTTACAGATTTCTGTTCTAAGAAGGTAAAGCTTGTGGTATTTGTGTTATGGGATTCATGCCAGCATTTTTAGAGATTGTATCTGTTACGGACCTAGGAAGAAAGGAAGAAATAAATGATTTTACATTGCAGTAAGAAAATTTTTGGTTAGACTGTTAATGTTTCTGGCTGTACAAATGCTGAAGTACAGTGAAGAAACAGATTGTACAGAGACAGTGCAGAATATCCACAACTAGAGGCCCTGAGGAACATGTTGCACCGGCGCCCAACAGGGCTGTTGGGCTTGAGCCTGCTTCAGGCTTGGCACTGCCCCTGGTTGTTCTTCCCAAGCATCTGCCTGCAGGCTACTGCCATGGGTGCGATGAGGTGGCTGAGAACAAGCACGGAGATATGGGCACACCAAGGAGCACTTCTAAGGGTGCATGTGTGGCAAAGATGAGGCTTTGTACAAGTCTTTGTTGAAGCTCAGTCTTTGTAAAGGTCATGTTGCTGTTCTGCAGGCATGTTCACCTACCACAAGGACTCACACTGCCATTGGTTCAGCAGCTTTAAATGCGATAACTACTCTGAATTCCGACTGGTTGGAGCTGTATCCTTTTGTGTCCACTAGACGGTGCCGAACCACGAACCATCCCGTGAGCTGGCACGGGGGTGAAATAAGGCACTGGCTAAAGCTCCTTCAGAGGTTGAATATACAACTGGGTTTTTTAATTAATTTTTTTGAATGTCATTCAAGCAAGTGAACTAAAAATAGGAAGAAAATGTTGGTGTGGGGGTAGATGGTAGATTTTACAGTCAGAAAATACTAGAATCAAGATGAAACATGCAACCTTTTTTGTGTATAAGTTGTAATTTTTAATGTACTTAAACTTCTGAGTTTCATTCAGTAAATATCAACGCACCTGTTTGCATTAATGCTTCATTTAAGTCCCTGTTGATCAGTATGTGGCTTTTTGCACTTTGCCAGTGGAGGTTTGTCTTTGTGTGTTTAGATTTATATTGAACTCTCAGTAGAACTTGCGGATTGAAAATATATATGTATACAGTTCTCTTTTTTTTTTGAAATAACAATTCTTCGGAACGATTTATTGTAGAAATACTTATATAGGATATTATGAAGAAGATTCTCAAGTGTTCTGTCAATGTGCATCACATGACCATTTTAACCGCTACTTACTTGTAATGCAAAACTGCATTTAAAACTACCAGTCCAGAAAAAATTAAATCATTTCCATTCCTTCTGTTTGTGGAGCATGCATTAGAGTATGCTGAATAAAGTCTTAAAATATTTTTTCTAAGTTACTAACATACTAACTATAATAAGGCTATGTTGAGTTTGCCCTTAACATTTGACATATACAGCTTATGGGACTTGCTGTATATAATAGCATCACCTTGGATATTCGTTTCCCACCTTGCTGTTACAAGAAATTATTGAGTCCTCCCATTGTTCCCTGTGATCATAACACGCTTGTAGGCATCTGTGATGTCACATTAGATGACCTATTTCAGATTATGCCTGTAAGTATTATGGGTTTTTAAGAAGGTAAATTATTGATTTAAAACCTGGCTTATTTATGTTTAATGCTTGAGTTATAAACTGTTTGAAAATAGCTTTTTTTTCCAGTACAAGCTGATAAAGTTTCCTTTTCTTCTGCTGAAAACAGAAAATCTCCATGTTTTCTAACATAGCAGTATTTTTCTATTACTTGAAGTTAGAATACCAAAATCTATGATGTTGATATGATCATATCTCTGATATGATTTTCTGATATACATTTTCCATAGTCAAAAGAAAATTGTAGTGGTTTATACTGAAATAAACATACACATTAATTAAGCAGTGAGTGTTTCTCGTGCATACATTTTAAAGATACAGCTTTTTCCAACATACTTTCTGTATATAGTAATGCTTCTGGCACATCCTTGCAAAGTGCATTACTTGCTTTTGTAAATTCACTGCAGTTTTTACTCGTGTTATAGGAATTGGCCCATGGACTAAATGAACTTCTATCCTATGAAGGCAATGTTGAAGAGGATTTTTACTCAACCTTTCAGGTCATTAAATACACAACTGTAAATGATTCTCAGACTTGTTCAGTAATTTTTACCAGTGTTAAAATGGCAATGGAGTGGCCTTCTGTGGTGTGACTGCTGATTGTTTGTAATACAACTGCACAGATTTCAAGACCAGTACTGTCCCGGGGTGTCTGGGCATACAGAGGCTGACTCTGTGACAGGCTCTAAGCTGTTATTCTCTGACAGTGTAGGTGCATCCAAGTGCTGACTGCCAGGGTCACATAGCCAGCTGCTGGGGCATTTCCAGCTCTTTGCTTTCTCCGACACCATCACCTTGCAATCAGTGCCCTGGCTTGCAGAATTCATCTGGCTGCAAGACAATCCCTTTTCTGTCTAACCCAGAAACTAGTTAGAGCTTCTTTGCTTCCTTAATACACTCTGTCCAGGAAATCTCACTTCAGCAATAACTTGTTCGAGTTATGAGAGATTTGCCTGACCTTTATGTCTTAACTGCTACTTCAGTTAAAAAAAGTCTTTTTCATTTATTCATTGCTTTAGAACACATACCAGTTAATAAAATTTCAAGTTGGTACTTTTTAGTTCCTAGGCAAGCTACAACAGAACAAATACCTTCTTAATTGTATTTGCTATTACTGGATTGTTCTTTTGTATGAAAAGCTCTGTGTCTCCAGAGCCTGCAGGTCAGTTTGACATGCCACTGTGTAAGAGGCTCAATTTTTTTACTTCAAATACTGATTTCTTGAGCAATTTGTTGAAAATTGTAATTTTAACTTTCAAAAACCCAAAACCCTTCAGAATTGTAGCAAACCGTAAAGAGAGAGACAGGGGAAATACATGGCTGACTAAATACCAGATCTGTAATTTGTGAGAATAGGAATGTATTTTTCAGTACTGACCTTGACTCCTCTTTTTCCCTAGGTTTTTCAGGAAGAATTTGGTGTTATAAAATCTTACAACTTAAAGCCAAATGGAGATAAAATTCCAGTCACAAATCAGAATAGGAAAGGTACCTCAATATGTATTAACTACACATACTTGGCAGATTTATGTTTTTTTCGTTCCTATAAGCCTAGGTTTTCATTAACAGTGTGAAAGTGAAATTATCGTAGTCCTTTCTGGTGTGCATACCAATTTAATGGTATCTGAAATGAAATGCATTCATTTTTCATAATTCACTACAATTTGGAAGAGCAGAACAAATAATTGATTAAAATTATTATAATGTAACAAAATAAAATGTTTTTCTTTTTTAGAATATGTGCAGCTCTATGTTGATTTTCTTCTCAACAAATCGATCTACAAACAATTTGCAGCTTTCTATTACGGATTTCATAGTGTCTGTGCTTCATATGCATTACTGGTAAGAATAAAGTGAAACACAACACTTCTGTTTCAAGTGTTTGACAATGACTTACCTAAATTAAACAAATTGTGCAGGATGATTTTAAGATTTGTAAAGAACCTTGATTAGGTTCTTTCTCTTCTTAATCAATGGACTTGATTTAGCCAGCATAAATAGAAAAAATTAAGCAGGTAATCAGCTGTTCTCTGTGGTGTTCCATTGAAAACAGATAAATAAAGATCCTCAGGTTAGATTTATTAGTATGCATTCACACACACTTCACAGGCTCTCTTGTGAATGTTTATGAAGTTTCTCTGTATTCCCTACAGTTAAGAACTGCAGAGCAACTATGTCTGTGCGCTCCTGAGTGACTCCTCTGAAAACATCTATTACTTTTTCCAGGAAGAACAGTCAGTGAGGTTGAGACTAAACATTCTTCTCTTTTCAGTCCTGTTTGGCTGTTGGAATGACTTTTGTCATTTACATCATCCCTTCTGCACTGAGGAAGAAGAGGCAGTTGCAATTTGCACGAGATTTTCTCAGTTCCTGTGAAATTAGTGAACTATGACACACTTGCAGCAAGACAAGATGTGACTGACTGCAGGGAATGTTCTGGAAGGAGAATGAGAATCCATTGAAATGCCATGACATACTGCCATGCAATATTGCAATGCTGTAGTAAATGAATAAGTAGATTCTGCAGGTGCAAGTTTAGTTATTTATTGTCATAAGTACTTGCTTTGCACAGCAGTGTGTACAATTAAGAGCCAAGTTCTGTCAGCCACTGCTGCTCAGCCACCTGCGCTGGGACTGGTCAGTGTAAATTAAATTGAAGTTGTAACCAAAATTGACTTCAAGACCCTCCCTCAGAATTTCATCCATACAAACTTAATTTTCTTCCTGACCCCTTTGTAATCTAATCAGATGGCAGGCAAGTCAATGTAATAAATGTAAGAATGAAAAAGAGGTAAGGTACAAAAGAAATATGCTAGAATATTGTGCTATCCTGTAATTGGCTTTTTGCTACATACAGTAGTAAGAGATTGTTCAAAGTGCTGAGGGATTCATTTTTCTATAATCGGTATATATCCAAGTTAGAGACCTATACTGAATGATAATCTGTTAATTTTTCTATGATGACAAAATGAAAATTTAATCTTAATATAGTAGTATAATCTCTCATTTTAAAAAAATATATGTTTTATCCTTGATTTCTGGCAGCTGCTTCGTCCAGAAGAGGTTGAAATTCTTGTTTGTGGCAGCCCTGAACTGGATATGTCTGCTTTACAGCGAAGTACCCAATATGAGGGCTACCAAAAAACTGATCTTACTATACGGTAGGCTTGGGTTTGTTATTCTAAGTGCTGAGTTTGAAAGCATCATAAAACTTTAACCTTTCACCAATATTTCATGAAAATCTCTTCAAGGATAATCTGACTGAATAAAAACCTGTTTCCGAATAAGACAAAGATGCTTATTAAATTATCCTGAGTAGGAAGAGTTGGATCCTTTATGGTATGTGCTGCTGAATATCCTTAAAAGATTCTGACTAGATGGAAGTGGAGATAGTTTAAAAGGAACAGCTTCAGATCCTCCATAAGAAATCTGGGTCTTACCCTGTCTTCTAAAAAGTCTTTTTTTCCAATTCTCTTTGATACTTAGGACATTTATATTAGTGAGTAGAAAGCATTTATCTTTGGAAGGTGGGTTGGGGTGTTATTTGACAAGGCATCATTCCAAAATTAATAAAACATTGTACTTACCAATTCTTTAGGAATTTAACCTTGTATATTGGGATACTACTGATGTCCTATATATTACATTAATTAAATTCTCAGTAAGTGGCATTCATCATGTAATACTTGTGGTTGTATTATTACCTTCATACTGTTTTGTCATGATGTTTCATCTTGCAACATTTTCTTCTCACTCTATCCTGAGCATAGATACTTCTGGGATGTCGTACTTGGATTTTCTCTTGACCTTCAAAAGAAGCTGCTACATTTTGCTACAGGAAGTGATAGAGTACCTGTGGGAGGAATGGCTGATTTGAATTTCAAGATTTCAAAGAGTGAAACATCCACTAATTGGTAAGTAGTATTTTTGGATTTTTAAATTTTTTTCATTACAGTGTTTCCCGAGAGACCTTATTGCTCTTGAATGTCTTTTTAAAGAAGAGCAAATGAATATACAAGGAATAAACTTCATGGAATCCTTTAGTTTGTCTTCAAAATATCCATTTGTTGATTGCATAAATTTTGAAGGTGACTGTCTAACATAAAATTGTTTCTCAGTCAATGTTTACATTTGAGGCCAGTAATTCATTATTTATAGAGATCCCATGCATGTTTTCAATTCAAATAAATTATCCATTTAATCATTCTTACATGACAGCTGAACTAATGAAAATATATTTGAATCACCATGATTTTTTCTGAATTCTTTGAAGTACATGCCATTATTTATAGCAGCCCCTGCACCTGCAGAAAATGCTTGCATTTTCTCTTGATAGTCTAAATAAGAATTTTAACATGCATGGCTGCAAAGACGCAGCATTCCTTTAGGGCCTCTGGGGTATGGCTGATACAGAAATTGCTCAGAGGATATCAGAACAGAGCAGTCTTGCAATTTCATTGTGAGGATTAAATTGTTCATGCCAAGTTCTTATGTTTCTGGTAGTGTTTTATTTTGTATTGAATTGACTTGAGACATTCCACGTATTTTCTAGGTAATATTTTCCTTCTCAAGACTGGAAAAGTCCGTTTAAATAATTTGGAAAACTGTATAGAAAAACTTACTGCTCTGAAACTCACTGATAAGCAGTAATTACTGACTTTATTTAGATTTCTCATACATTTAGGGTAATCAAAATACTTAAATGGAATTATAGTTTCAAAGTAAAATTTTTTCAGGGTTTTCTGTGGAGAGCTGAACTACATGCATGAACAAAATAAACTTTGGTTTTGTTTTTAGATTCAATTTATCTTGTTACTGAGGTTATTTCTAGTGCTGGTTACAATTATGTTGAAGGAGAATGAGCATCTGATGAAAAATGAAGAAAAATCAGTCAACATTGAATCTCTGTTTATGTTCCTTCTGTAAATTGTTCTTTTTCTTAGAAATGAGAAAATGGATTTCGAAATCATGTGCATTTTAAACTGATGTAGGTCTGTTTTGCAAGATAATTGTTGCTGTCAGACTGCCTGCACAGGGATGAATGTAGATCTGTTGCTCACTCAATAGAATCAGAGAATATAATAGCAATAAGAATTGGCAAATTAATGAAAGTTTCTCAGCTTTCCAAATTCTGAAGCATGTAACTCCAATCTGATTAACAGATCTCTGCTAATCTTTTAAAGGGCAGGAAGAGGAAAGTAACTTCAGTTTCCACATCTAGGGGGTTCCACCCCCTTTGAAGGAAGTTTGCCAATGATCAAATGCCCTTCAAAATGCTAAGGGATTAAATGAAAAGAGAACTAGAGAGCTTTTGAGCCATGTACTAAAATTTAACTTGTAAGTGTCCGAGTTTTAGAAATTTTTTAGTGTGTTTTCCAAGTATGAGGTGGAGCTTCAGCTCGTTATCTTTCTCCTCTCTCCCCTCAAG
The DNA here is from genome assembly GCA_013399855.1 of Oxyruncus cristatus. Classification (NCBI taxonomy): domain Eukaryota; kingdom Metazoa; phylum Chordata; class Aves; order Passeriformes; family Cotingidae; genus Oxyruncus; species Oxyruncus cristatus. The sequence continues at coordinate 2,047,640 of VXAY01007345.1, read as the reverse complement.
TAATCAGTTGTTGGACCAGGCCATATCCTCAGAGCTGTCCTGCATGTCACTTGAGAATTTAAAGGGCAAGAAGATCCCTGGCTTCTTTTTAGCTGTGGCTTATCAAACTAATCTGTTTCAGTGAGAAGCAGAGTTTCCAGTGTTGCAGTCAGGCATTCCTTAGCAGTATCTGCAATACATATATTCAAACCCTCTCTCAGAAGAAACTTGCAGCTGAAAGTGTCCAGCATTTCAGTTGGCTGAGGGATGTCTGGAAGGATGTATTCTACCAGGCTGACCTCGAGTTCTGTATCCTCACATAACTGTGGTTCACCCAGGTTTATCTCTACCTACTGCAGGACCCCCCTTCCTTCTTCATGTTGTGCATTCTGACTATACCCACATTTTGTGTTTAGAGACATCATGTGGTACCTGAGGTTTCCAAAATCTGGAAGGAGATGTTTCCAAGTTAACAAAAAAATAAAGACTGGGAGTTGCAGGCAAACAGATTCACCTGAGGTGCTTATAACCAACAGTGGTGTTATTTGCAGTCAGCAGAACTGGAACCAACAACATTAGGATAAATGTTTTTTTTACAGGGTTTCATATTTAAGTAATTTTTAACTGAAAACGTGTAGGCAGTTGGCAGTGTTCTGCTTCTATTGCATTATTATTAAATGTGTTTTGTTGGGTATTTTTAAAATTATTTTAGGTTACCTGTGGCACATACCTGCTTCAACCAGCTTTGTCTCCCTCCTTACAAGAACAAGAAGGAACTGAAGCAAAAGCTGATCATTGGAATTTCAAATGCAGAGGGGTTTGGTCTAGAATAAAATTCAATAATCAAAGAACAGCGCTTTTATGTAGCATTCACTCTCTTCTGATTGTGCCTTTAAGCTTATTCAGTGTTATGTCTCTTGATACTGTGCCAGTTTTATCTCACTTAGATTATTTTTTTCAATTAAATATGAAGTGTATGTTTTCTCCTGAATGGCAATACATTTACTGCTTGCTTTGTCACAGAAGGTAGCTTTCTTTGTACAAAAAACTTGTCTCTTTGATAAACAAAACCCAGCTAAGGCAATTTCTAAGTTTTAGTTTTTTCTTGATAGCACTTTATCATTAATCATAACCCCCTTACATCAAGGTATCCCACTGGGAGATAATATACAGAATATTTCTTTATTAGTTAATCCCAGTGGTAGAATGTTTTCGATTAACTTTAATAATAGAAAAAAATACATCAGCATGTAGCCATTTTTTCACAAAGGCAAATAGGAATTTTAGTCTTTATAAAATGTATGTAGTTTTATTATTCTGGTTTTCCCTCTTAGTGAAACCAGCTGTCTAACAAGTATGTAAATAACTGCCTGTGAAGAAATAGGGTTTTGATAGCGCCATTTACTGCTAAAAAATTATTTTTTATGAATAAGAGGTTTTAGATGTTCTATATTCAGTTTTTACACTTGACTGTACAAGAGTGTTAAAAGGTATTTTTTCAGCTTGAGGGGATTCAAGTTCAAGCTACAGGTATTAAGGAACTTTTATGTTCATTCTTTACAACAAAATAACCAGATCTACTGTAGCATTTTAGTAAACAGAACTAGATATTTAAAATAAATTCCACATATGGTGAAATGCTTTTCGGAAGAGGATTAAATCCACAATTCATGGCAAACTGATATAGTGTATCGTGCTAACATTTTTTTAGCAACTCTGTTGAAAGTCTCGAGTAAGCTGTGACAAAAGTTTATACAATAACATTTCAGAAGAACATTGAAGCTTTCATTAACTTCAAGACCAGCATTTGAAGACAGTGTTTTGTGTTTTTCACTGCACAAACATGAAAAGAAAAATTGGTATGTCTGCTCTGAGTTACCAAATTGGGAGCTTGGAAATAAATGGTTCTAAAATACTGATGTAATTGTAAGCCTGGGTTTTATTCATTAAATGGAAAGAATTTATCAGCATGCAGTATAGTATTTTTAAATATGAATAGCTACTGTGTGTTCTATAGATTTTTCTTTCAGCTGAATGAGGCCCAGATCATTCGAGACACTTTGGCATCTAATTTGTCAGCTTTCCCCACTGACGTCTTCTGGGGCATACATACATCTTGTAGTGTCTGTGCTCAAATATTATATTGGTCTTCTTTTCTCTCTCTGTATTATTTACATATAATCAACAGATTAACAATCTATGAACAAATTAATCTGTCTAATTCATAGTTTCGAAGCTGTTGTGGATATTCTTCAATAGCAAAGTGTAAATTTGGTTTTATTCTATATCCTTGATAAGTTACTGGTAATTTTACTGTTTTATTAAAGCAGAGATAAATATTAGGGTATTTTAGAATATTTGGCACTGTATTCATTGTGCTGTCCTTGAAACCAGTAGTAAAATTTCTGTTGACTATACCGTGGAACTAAACTGGGTGGAGAGCGTTAAAAGCAGCACTGAAAAATTCTGCATTTTACGTTGTTTCTACCAAATGGAGATTTTAAAATAAATTTTAACTTACAGGATTTCAGATGCTAAGAAATAAATGAAACTTACACTGTTGCACTGAATGAACTAGATAGCTTCAAGAAATGTTTAATTTCTAATAGCTGAATATAGTTGTAAAGAAATCTGGAAACAAACACTGCCCCCCTTCCCCTCTCTGTAGAATTGGATTCGTGGAAGGTTGGCCTATGAATAAATAGCTATACAGTTTATCTGAAAACATGGCAGATTAGCCAAAATATTTTTTTATGGCTTAAGCCCATTTTTAATAACTATTTATCTATTACTGTTAAAATAAAAGCTTTATCTTTTCATTTTCACTGAATTGCACTTTGCCTTCAGTTTAGTTTTATTTATTGCAGCTTTTTTTGATTTAGCGTGTAATATTACCTCAAAATTCTAAAAATGCTATTGTATTTGCATCAGTTTTTAAATGAGATTGTCATTCAAAGACATTTTATATATTTCCTGTTGTTGATAGAGTAAATAGTAAATTTTTTATTTGTTAAATGAAAGCATTGCACTGTATTTATGAAATAAGACTCAGATTATTTTAAAACTTCTCTTCAATGATGTTTTGTTGTTCTTTTGTCTTGCCCTGTAATCCAGCAAATCTTTTTTTATCTCCGTCATTGTTTTGTACCATACAAAACAAATCATCTGGTTTGTATAAACTTGTTCATTACTAAGTATCTATTTTTATGTATTAAAATTGTGCAGTTAATAAATCAAATATTTCAATTTTTGGCCTCACTTGTTTAATTTCAGATTTCCAAAACTGATCATAATAGGTTTAAGATTATTACCAAATTATCTGCTTTTGGTTTACTTTTCTTTTGAAAGATTTTCTTTACAGTAACAGTTTTGCTAAAACATTGCATGGCTCACTGAAAAGAAACTAAGTTTCAACTACCAGACATGCACCAAGAATTATATTTCACAATTACAGTCAAAATTACAGGTGTTCTGGTGCATACCACAGTGTAATAATGCTGTAAAGTAGCATGGATCCTCAGTATGGATCCAAAAACTGGGGTGGTTTCACATGGAGAAGAGAAGGCTTCGGGGACACCTCATTACAGCCTTCTGGTACCTGAAAGGGGCTTATGAAAAGGAGGGAGAGGGAATTTTTATACAGGCAGATAGTGACAGGACAAGGGGAAATGGCTTCAAAGTGAAAGAGGGCAGGTCTGGATGTTAGGAAGAAGTTCTTCACTCAGAGGGCGATGAAGCCCTGGAAGAGGTTGTCTGGAGAAGTTGTGGATGCCCCACCCCTGGAACTGTTCAATACCGGGCTGGATGGGGCCCTGAAGAACCTGATCTAGTGAATGGCATCACTGCCAATGGCAGGGGATTTGGAACTAAATGATCTTTAAGGTCTCTTCCCAAACAAACTATTCTGTGGTTCTGTGATTCTGACTTAATTTTCCTTTTTTTTTTTTTTTACTACCTCAATTGCAAGATTATTTTGAGGTGCATGGAGAGGCAAAGCCACAAGCTGTTGTATGTTTTATCTTGTGTATTTTTCTGTCTAATTTTAACATTAAAGTCAGGAGGGACAGGTAACAGGAACATCATGCTTTCTCACGAATATAGGTCATCTGACCGGATTCAAACTTGCTTCTTGTCCTCTTTGTATCATTCAGGTTACCTACAGATGGCAGCAAAGGTGAAGATTGAAATAATTTAATTAGAGGTCAGACTTTCCTCTTAACTAGCATTAGTAAGGTGTTGGTACTGGTTGCTTGCTCCAAAGGCAAAAGCTATATCCGTTGTTCTTCTTCATAGCTGTGGTATTTAATATTCTTTTAGAATTCCTCCTTGGAAAAATGGAATTATCTTAAAGGTTTCTCAAAGCCTCTGTTTTAATGTCCTGACTGTCAGATGATCATGCGTTTTTTCTTCTAGAGCATGTAATTCTGTTCCAATAAATTTGTTTGAGTCAGGTAAGTTTTCAGACTATTTGTCATTTTTTTTCTTCAGGGTCTGTGCTATTATGTTGAAGTTCCTTGGACTTTTAAATATTCATAGCATATAAGAAAATAATAATGGAACAGCCTGGACTGCCACAGCTGTTTCATTTGTGTTAGAAATGTTCTAATTAATAGTCAGGTAGGTTTTGTTGTTAAATTAAAGAGCAAAAATGGGCCACCAGCGATCTGCACCTTTCAAATTGTTAATTAAATTCTTACTGAATTTTTTTAAACCCCAATGGCATTATGTAAAATACAACAGGAATGGCAAGGGTTATTATGGTCTGATATAGGTATTCTTAACTGTAGAATGGATATTGGATACAAAAATAATTCCTTATACAAACTACATCTTGGAAAAAACTCTGAGGTCAAGGAAAACGGAGATATTTTGTCTGATAATCTGGTGATGTAGTTGCTCATTAGACTCTGGAAAGGTGGGAGAAGTTCACATAAGCTGGGCAGCAGTTCCAGACTCTTCTGCAGTACTAGAATTAAGTAATACCTATATATGTAAGAATAGAATATATCAATGAATAAGTTTTGTGTTTTAGGAGTCTTGTGTTCTACTACAGCAAGGCTTCATTTACCCTTTTGGCATCAATTTAATGATTTAGTACCTGTACTGAGTGATGAATTGACTTTTACTTTAGATGCAATATTTTCTTCCCACGAGAGTCGTCCTAGATTCTGTAGATATATGATGTTCAGGTTTAATTTATGGGGGGTTTGTTTATTTGGTGCTTTATAACATGATTTCATATTAACCAAGAGAGATGCATCTGTTCTCACAGAGTCCTTAGCTATCTTTACACCAGGATCTCTGGCAGCTACCATACCATGGCTAATAACAATCCAGCCTCCACTGGTCTCTGTAGGCATTACCAGAACAGAACTGTTTGTAGCTATGTGAATGTTATTCAAACCATCTTGTCAATGGGGGTTTACTCGATGTGCATTCAATCTCTGCTCTAGCAGAGAGCTTGAACATTAATTTCTTTTGCTATTTATTTTGTGTCAGTAGCAATTCTGTGGAAGGCAAGAACTGTGTTTTGTTCCCTGGAAAATCAGTCCAGCTGGGATATGAGGTAGCCAAAGCACAGTCCTTTTGAAAACTGTGGTTTAAACTCCAACATGCGGGTCTTGGTTTTGGTTGCCTTCTGGTGAGTTTGTGTAACCTCACACATCCTGTTTTCAAGGACTGTGGTGGCAGCATATATACTGCTTGGGGGGTTTAATAGTTGGCCTTAATTAGTAGGAAGAAATGGGTAGATGAGCCAGTAACATGCCACACTGAGCAAAGAAGGCACTTCATTTTGTCATCTCACTTATCTACTTTACAGAGAGATCTTTTCCCAAATCTTTCTGAATTCCAAGATGGAAAAGTATCCTGCCCAGATTTTTAAACTCCCTGACAAGACATGTTCTGTGATACTAAATGCATCATATTAATTCTTAAATGTTTGTTAATAGAAAATTTAATTAATCATGGCAGATAAATGTGGACGTGTAAAATAGAGATGCACACAGCAGAAGAGAAAAAATTTACTTTCTTATAGAGTAGTTCAGTAGAATGGCTTTTTAGTTGCAGAAATCTAATTTTATTCCATTAATGAGGTTAAATTTTTCTACTCTTTAATATTTTAGAGAGTTTAAGAACTGAAATTCTTTTTGTTTAATTCAGTCACCATGTTAGATAAAGGTACCTTTGAGTAAACCATAATATTTTCCTGCATACACCACTGTGTTAGTGCTTACTTCATTCTCTAATTGTACTGAAATTAGTAAAATGTTCTACATCACAATTCCTTTGGCATTCTAACTTTTCTGCTAGAAAAAGTTGCTGTCACAGCAATTTTTACTGTGAAAGAAAAGCTTTCCCAATCATTAAAAGCACTTGTTCAAACTGAAGGTTTTAAAGTAAAAACTTTAAAAGTAAAAGTAAAAACTTTTTTTATGTAAAAATTTTTTTTAAGGTAAAAACTTTAAAAATTTTCTATTGCATATAAACAACCTCATTGCATTTTGGTTTGGGTGGTTTTGTTTTAGGATTCAGAGTCTATTCAATATCATATTTCTGCATATTGATTGAAAGGCATTAAGCTGTCATGTGAAATGCCACATTCTGGAAGGTAAAAACTCTCTTCCCAGTAGCTTGTGCTGCTGGAAGTTACTGTAAATATATGAAAAGGATTCCACGTTTAATAATTTCTTACTTTGCTTTGTTAGTTGCCAGGTAGGGGCTGAAATCTCCTAAAGTATTACAACCAAACTGTGTTTGAAATACCTGGGGGATGTTTGCTTCATCCTATTGATCATCTCCTAGCCCCTGCTGGCCCCGTTGCTATTGGTGATGGATTTCACATACTTACAGGGGGTTTTAATTGTATTTCTTACGTTGGCATATTTAATATCCATTAATTATTCCTTTCAGAAAGTGAACTCAGTTTCTTCAACAGTCTGTAAGGTTAGGCAAGAACTCACAGGTGCAGAACTAAAATCTCAATGGAATTAGTTTGGAACACTGTTTCATTTTTCTATACTTGATTTTAAGAGTTAAACATCATCCTATAATCAAAGCTATTGAGGCAACATCAACTCAGCTATGCTGAGAGCTGTGTCTTCTGTTCCTCATTCCCTGTTGTTTTGTGTAAACTACTGCAGGCATGTAACCAAAACATGGGAGATGTGATAGGAGTGAGTTTTTATGTGAAAGTGATAGTGGTGGAATTTTTTTTCTCTCTTGGCTTGATTTCTCATCCCCATGTGCTACTTGTAGTTGTGTGTGTTTTTCATTTGTAACTGTTTGCAGTGTGTACACTGCAGCTGGGAATCTGAAGGTGTAATTGCTTGCATCATTTTTCATATCATTGTTCAAAGGAAAAAATTACCTGCTTTTCTCTTCCTTGTCTTCAGGGCACCAGTTGACGCATGAAGGCTTTTCTATTTTATGGTGCAAAGGTCGATCTTTTGCCCTTGATTTTCCTCTCAGTTTATTTGTTGCTGGCTTTATTAGTAGGGCTTATTAATTATATATGACATAAGCATGGCTGCTACACTTAATCATACATTCAGTTAGCATTTTCATACTTGCAGATGCACTGTGAAGAGGAAATTACTACTTTCATGCAGCAGAACCAATCCTTGGTTAATTTCTCCTGTCATTACTTACAGCAACAATCTGCATTCTTTGTATAGTTATGCTGCCTTTCACCATGTTCAAGATCTACTGTCATTCATAATAGATAGGTAATTGTGGAATGATAAATAGAAGCTTTCACTTTGAATTTCCCTAGATTAGAAAATCATCCCTTTGGCTATTTGTGGCAATTCTCTTTCTACTTTTTTTTTTTCCCCCTAGACCTCAGGTTTTATTTTGTATTTTCTTGAGACAAAGGGTAACTTAGGGGTATTTAAAAGACATTTTAGAACTGAATTGTCACTTACACAGATGAATTATTTGGCTCTCTTGTCAGTCCTTATCCTAGCTACATGCAATGTCAATCCTCTCTTTGCAGCACATTTTCATAAATCAAAGTGATTCTAATATTAAGGAAGAGTACATAGACAAAGCTGCTGCAAAAGGATAGTGATGTGTGTCGAGGGTGCAACTTGTAAATGCGTCTGTGCCTCAAAAAAAAAAAAGGCTGATTGAAAACAATGGTTCAAAGTGGTAGCAGAGGAAAGGGGAGAGAATTACTATCCTTCATCTCTCGTTTCTGGGGAGCTACACAGAAGCTACATATTGAAGATATCCTGTATGGGAGAAAAATTCCTATGGGATAACACTAACAAGCTTCAGATCAGTCATTATAACTCAGTCTGCTCTTCCTTTTTGTTGCTATTAGCTTATTATTTGAATTACCTTGGGAATGTTTGTTTTTTTCCCTATTGATCTTGTCGTAGCCCATGCTTACCTAATTTCTACTAGTGATGGGTTTCACATGCTTTGATAGAATTCAGATTTAAATTGAGGAATCGAGCTCCGCTTACAAGATGAGAAAGTAGGCAAGGCTTGTCTTGGACCATCTGAAATCCAAACCTTTTTGACAGTATGTAGACAGCTGAAGTGTTAACAGTATCTATCTCAAGTCTGTCTTGGGGGACCCATTTTTGACCAAGCCTGATGGCAATGCTGCTGGGAGACCTTCTTTCCCCAGGACATCTCAGAGACCGATGCTGCTGCAGAGGCTGCAGCTGGGGCTTGGCAGTGCAGCAAGTTGGCTGCAGCTCTTCACTTCAGCTCTCTAAATGCTTCTCAGTTTTTCAGTTTGGATTCATTACCACTTGTTGATGTCAGTCAGCCACCGAAGGCTGGATCCCAGCTGAAGCTTGCTGAGTGTCTTGGCTCTGTATTCAGTTCTTGATTTCACAATCTTTTTAAAACCAGTTTTGCTGGAAACTGATAAGTGGAGGTGAGCAAATAAATTTGAAATGTTGGTTTGTTACCAAATTGATAAGATTAGTAGGTCAAATATTAGTCATTTCTTTTGAAGGAAACAATTACAGGAGAAAAAGCCACAATCTGTCTACCTTTTTTAGGTTTCTTTACTTGTTTGTGCTTTTTAGTATGTGGCCACAGACCTGCCCTGAAAATGTCATAAATGCAAAACCCCAATGTGCTAAATTTCTGCCATTAGCATTTTTCCCTAATGAGGTGCATGTAGGTATCTCTGCTATTCCTATTCAGTTGTTACTCAATTTGAACCCCGGGGTCTTTTCAGCTCGAGGGTCAAAGAAGAAAACCAAGAAGCAGGAGATTCTTGTGTTTTGGGTGGATCAGGTGCTACCACCAAGTTGTCAGCCAGGTAGTTGGTGACTGTTATGAAGTTTTTTAATTCAAGACAGTTTTGGAAGTGTGCAACATTGATATAATTGCTTCATTTGTCTTAATTATTGCAGATTAAAAGACAAAACATCTGTACCAAACACCATTTTAGAGATTTTATTAATAACAGCTTATCAAACATAAAAGCAGTGATATAAAAAGAATGTGGAAATTTATTGTTAGGATCAAAGCTTCATCACAATTATTGAATATTACTAGTCCAAATCAGCCAAATAAAATAGTCTCGTATTATCTTAGCATATGGAACATGCTGGGTATTATATGTCTGTTATATCGTGTAAAACTGGGTAACAACCTTTCCCATCTCCCTCACTGGTTTTTGGAGCAAAGGCAGAATGTAAAGAGAGAACCACAGAAAATACTGAACAACCCATTGGCAACTTGCATATGAAAAAGAAAGGTTTGTTCATTTTTGTGTATTAAAGGAGAGGGTTTTCTGGATTTATTTCATTTTGGTGGTTTTATTGGTGGTGTTCCCAGACTGCCCACAAGCAGAGCCACAGCTATGGATGAAGGGAATTAAAAACCAAGAGGTAACTCTAGGGCAATGTTCTAGTTTATAACTGCTCTTGACCTTCAGGAGCTAGTATTACATCTAGCCAGTAGTGTAAGTGCTTATTTCACTAATGACTTACTTTTGTATCAAAGGTTTCTGATTATCCTAGCAGGATAATTACAGGTATATATACAGTACACATAAGAAGTTACATTTCATAAATAGAGCATCCATAAAATATAGCTACAGAGCTTTGCAGACTTGGAGCTATTCAAACCTGCAGTAATCACCCCTCCTGTCTTCAGAACCTTTTGGAGTTTTTTGTTTGATCCGAAATTGCTGATAAAATTTAATGGTTAATTTTGGCTCATGAGCTTTGTGGGGAGAAATATTTGGTTTACAAAGTGAGGAAGGTGTCATGCTTTTCCATCCTTTCCATTTGACACTCAGGTGGTCAGAGCATTCACCAGTGAGGTGGGGAAGTGGCATTCCAGTCTTCTGAGGGCAAGATATGATCTTGTGTCTGTCCGTAACCCTTGAGTTCCTAAATCCGTGGTTTGCATCAGGCAAAGGGAGGCTGGTCCTTTACTGCAAGTGAGCACCCTGAGTCGCCCAGAGAGAACTGGGTTCTCCCACCATCATACTGAATGAGCTCTAGCTTTTAACTTCTGTGGTTGCTCTTGTTAAACTTCTCCAAGTGGAATAAAATCTTCATTTCTGATTCAGTGTAAAACATGGCCTTCTACTTCCTCACCTTAGGAAAAAATAGCCCCCACTGCAATTTGATCTTGATCTATCTTGAGACCCCACCCAGGGTACTGTGACCAGATCTGCAGCTCCCAACACAAGACAGACATTGACCTATTGGAATGAGTCCAGAGGGGAGACACTAAATTGATCTCAACTCTGGAAAACCTCTCCTATGAAGACAGGCTGAGAGAGTTGGGTCTGTTCAGCCTGGAGAAGAGAAGACTCCAAGAATACTTACAGCACCTTCCGGTACCTGAAGGGGCTGCAAGGGAGCTGGAGAGGGACTTTTGCCAAGGGTATGTAGTGATTGGACGAGGTGAATGGCCTTAAGCTGAAGGAGGGAAGGTTAGATTAGATATTAAAGAGGAATTGTTTACTGTGAGGGTGGGGAGGCACTGGAAGAGGTTGCCCAAGAGAGGTTGTGAACTCCCCATCCCTGAAGGTGTTCAAGACTGGGCTAAATGGGGCTATGAGTAACCAGGTCTACTGGAAGATTTCTCTGCCCATGGCAAAGGGTTTGAAAGTAGATGATCTTCAAAGTAATTTTCAACACAAGCCATTCTATGATTTTATATCAGTCTTTGTTTTCTGTAAATCTTTTGGTTTGATGGCTAAACCAAAATATTAATCATTCTCAGGAGTCGTGCCTGAAACTCCCCCTCCTACTCACAAGGCAGGTGTGATCCAAGGACAGAAGGGGCTGAGAGTGGGAAAGCATTCTGGGAAGTGTGGTAAGTCTAACAACTAAAGGACCATTCTTCTTCACATCTCAGTATGCAATTTTCCTGAGCAACGGGCAAAAATAACAAGCCAGAAATACCTTATTGGATGAAAATTCAGAGAACACTGTGAAAGCCATCGTGGCAAATTGTTCAGTTATTACATAGCACTAACTTCTTTTTTACTATCAAACTCAGAAAATTACATGTTTTATCCTAATTTTAGTGCTACATTCTTTGGGCTGCATTTAGCTGTTTGTGTAACATCATAAACCTTCAAACAAGGCCTTGCCTGGCCTCTGAAGCACTGAAAGGATTATTTTCTCTGGGGAAACTGCCTTCTCTCTGGGGAGCACTGATGTTGGGTCAGGCTTTGAGCATTGTGGGGTTTATTTCCTGATGCCAGTTTATTTACAAATAAAAGAAAGAGACCTTTTCATCTGTTCTTACTGTTACTTTTTAATATTTCAGTCCATATTCCACACCATACAGCAATTCCGTGTGAACAACTGCAATTTAAGGCATCCTAAAATTTATGGTTCTGTAACTTACAGAAAGATTTGTAAATGTAATTTTAGTGGGCATTTGCAGGAGCCATACCAGCCAATGAAAATATGGATACTTTCTAGGCCATTTCTTCTGGAAAAATCTGTTCTGGGTTGCAGATAATTGAAGAAAAAAGTTTAATTGTTTATTGCAGATTTTCTCAGTAGAAAAATCTTTGCACTTCAAGTGCTGGAGGAGAGCATGCCTATGGCACTTGGAAACCATTGCCATCACCAAAGAACAGACTATTTTGCACAAAATCACATACAGAATTGAATCCAACATGCTTTTCCTGACTTCTGGTTCTCTGTTCTACTCATTAGCTGGGGTTTTTTCATGTAGATAAATGAAATACAGGCAGTTTGGAAGAAGAATGTGTCGAAAAATATGCATCTGGAGTCTCGATGAAACTGAATTTTTAGTATGCTGAAAAATTCTAAGCTGAAAATAATCCATTTTGACTATAAAGCTTCAAGCAGTTTTGCAGAGATAGGTGTTGAGAATGCTGTGTCATTTGCATTATGAAGCATATCCTGTTAAAGTCCTTATTCAAGCTCATGGAAACGCTCACGGATTTCAGTAGGATGAATCCCATACTTCCCAACTTGTAAAAATGCTGTCAATACAGACCTCAAGTTTTGACTATAGAAATTTCAGTTCGACAACTTGATTGGCAAAGACTTGAATACAACTATTTATATACTCACTAGTTTACAAAATATGTTCCCCAAACTTAACAACTTCATCATTCTTTCCTTATTTATGCAAATCATAACTTTGTGCATAGAATTGCAATCTGCCCGATGAAAAGGCATGTTTGAATCTTCATTTTCTAATATTTTTCCCCTTTATCAAGCTTGGATGTTTTGTGAGTGTTTATATCCAACTCATACAGTGTGCCAAAACTGTGTAAAGCTGTTATTCACTCCTAAATTTCCGTATTATTAAGTTACTTCTTGTAACACCCTTGAAACAAAAATACTCTCAGTTCTAATTGAGGAGGAGTTTGTTTTCAGGTAAATAGCATTCCTGTAGGTATTCTCCCCTGCCTAGAAGTACTACTACACCAAATATTATGCATCTTTTTCAAGGAACCTCTCATTTTTTAATGAATTGATTTTTTTCAAGGCAAGAAAAATAGATTGAAATGAGCTTATAACTCTCCAGTCTGAGGGAGGGACCATCATCAGCTGCAGGAACACTGTGGCTCTGAATATACTATGGAGGAAAAAAGAAAAACAGCATGAGCAATTTTGTGTCCGTTTCCCACGGGTATTTATGCAGCATATATTGAAACATTTTTTACATGCATCCTATTCAGTAAGAATGAATAGTACCATAAATTAGCTGCTCCAATTCTATGTTTGGGCTTAACTGTGCCTAATCACATTCCAATATAACTTCCCTAGCTCCAGATGAAATTCTACCTGGGGTGAGTTTGACCATTCCCTTACATGACTCTATTCTGTGCAGCTGCCCTGAGGATGCAGCTGCTGCAGAGGGTACAGACCCAGGCCCTGATCTGCAGGCAGTGCCTTCCATGTGAGTGGTCTCTTCCAAAACTGTTGACCTCTTTTGAATGTTTAAAGTTTTGAATGATGAGCCTGAAAGAATAAAGTAAATCACAGTCCAGAATTTTAATATTTGAAGTTTCTGCAGGTACATTATATTGGCACATTATATACATTATACTGGAATCTCAATATGGGCTTGTATAACTCATCACCTTTAACTTCATCAAAATCATATTTTTTAAATACTTCTATTAAAAATAACCAAAAAAGATTATTTCTCCAGTCTAATTTGTTTTTATTTATTTTTAAATAGCTGGGGGTTTGTCAACTGATCACTTGGTCTTTTGCTCTTTTGCCCTCTGTTTTAATGAGGTGTTTGCCAGTTGTTCTCTAAACTTGTTGAAGAACTTTTGCTCTGTCCAAGGCAAAAAATGTTATTGATAGGTTGACGTGGATTTCCTGTGGGGAGCTTGTTTGAGCCAATGTATATTGCCAGCATCAAAAGCTGTGATTCAGAGTGTTAGCAGAAGGACAGCTATTTAAACAAGCAGAGCCATACTCCATCCTAAAGGGGCAAGTTCACACTGGGCAAGAATCTGCCCTAAGGCTTTATCTTCACATAATCCTCACTTTAATGCGATGGAGTACTTGCTCAAAAGAGAAACCCTTGAAAGGATTTCATCTGCAGAAATATACTCAGTCTTTCATTATAAATTTTTAAATCATTGTTAAATGTTTTCTTTTTCGAAGACCAATTCATCAGCTAATTACCTCTACCTTATAATTAATGCATTCTTGAATCACAGTACAGCTTCCACTTAATGCTCGGATTTGTGCATTATGGACATCAGACTGCTTGGAGCACAGAGTACCCTGGTGTCTCTGGCACCCACTCTCTAAGGCTGGGTTCATGGGCTCTGCCTCCTCTGGCCCTGCAGGTGGTCTGGTCCATCAGCAAGAGCTTTCTCCTGGCAGAGGTCTGTGCCTTCGGTCCCAGTCCCACAGTTTTATAAAACTGTTCAATTCGAACAATAACTTAATTTACCTTTATTTAATTTAACTTTGTTAAAGCTGAACTTTCTCTCATTCAAGTGTGAAATTGCTGATTTTCAGAGGGAAATAATTTCCCCTCTTTGTACTCCTCCAAGTCTTCCGGTAACAATCCACAGGGGAAGGGACTGAGGTGACCCACCATTGCTGCTCCAGGATGGAGCCGAAGCCTATTGGTGAGCTGGACTGGATTTGCAGCTGAAGAAACTACCTCTTGTGCCAAGGCTCCCAGCCTGCCCTCTCGGTAACAAGACTCTGTGAGCAGTGTGTTAGCGTGACTTGGCAATCACAGGCACGCTTCAGGCAGGTGAAAATGCTGTTTCAGACTACTCTTACAGCACCTTTCCAATGCTCTGTCTGTCATGTCTCATTGCAGACACTTCTCTTAAAATGCAAGCACAGCAGCTTGCAAAGAGATGGAATATGAAGTGAAAGAAACCACAGTTTGTTCTTTTTACCTAAAATTTTTTACTTTGTGTATTTAGGTTTGCACTAAGCCTTGTCTCTGACAGGCTGCCTCTGAGCCTCCCATGAGCAAAGTGTGTTTGGCTGAGCCCACTCCCCAGGGTTCACACACTTCTTTCTGCAGCAGTTGGACTTCTGAGCACAATTAGACAAATGAGGAGGGAAATGGCACATGAGGTAAAATAGTGCTTTCTTTCCCTGTGCATTCCCAGGTCTTGTATTCTTATCACTGCAGTAAGACCATGGTTACAAAAGCCAACTCATCTATCAGGTGCCAGGACAAAAAAAAAAAAAAAATCAAAAAACCAAACCCAAAAAAACCAAACCACCACATGGAAATGGCTCATCTGCCTCATCAGCCACAGCACATTGTAGGGGCCTGGTTATCCCTCTGGTGCCAATTTACTGCTGAGGAGCAAAGAATCAGCATCTTGAGCAGCTGATGGCAAGAGGCAGCATTTCATGCAAATTGTAAGGTCATGGGTACAGCAATAACTAGGGAAGGATTTCATTAGCAAGGCCTGCCCTGTTTCCCTAAGGCTGATCATTTTGCTAAATCTGATCTGAAAGCTGTATATCTGTTGGTAAATTACCCTTTCCTAAGCCCTTTTCCAACATCCACAAACTTTCTGCAAAAACCAGATGGGGATGCTGTTTTTTCAGGCCTGCCTCAGGATCACTATTACAAAAATCAAATAGGAAAGTAATAAAAATACATCTTCTTGGCAAGGTACATCTCTGGGGAAAAGTCATTTAATGCCGAGATTAAATTCAAAGCTAATACATGCATGGTAAGTCTGGATAACACAATTTTCAAAATTATATCATATTTTAAACTCAGGCTCTGATACATTTTGTATGTCTGCCTTCTCTGGGGGATGAGTCTCTTGTGGATCACTGAGATGCCAAAGTCCTTCTCTCTAGCAACTAGACACTGGACGTGGTACGTCAACCTAATAGGCTATTAAATTCCCACCTAGTGGGCTATCACATTCACGGGTATTTTGGGATTGACAGTTGGTTACTAATGTCTCTAATACTTTCATCACAGCTGGCATTTCATGAATAAAGATACAAATCTAGCTCTGAATTTAACTCATTTCATGCTATGAAACATGAATATGTTTGGGGGAACTTAGATGACAATGTGCATTCACATTATAGGTGTGTTTAATGGGCAACCGTCTAAAGACACAAAGGTAATCATCTCACCCATCTTGCTTCACTTCACTGAAGCGCATTTGCAAGGTAGCAAAGAATGTTTCATAAAACTGTTCAATTAGAACCATAATAATGAATGCTAAAGGTGAACTATTACATTCAAATTGAAATATGAAATTGCTGATTTGCAGAAGGAAATAATTTCCTTGGCAATCTTTATGTAAGTTCCAAATGATAATGCAATGCTTTGTAAGTGGTCTTTTCAGGCTTGCTGCAGAACTCTTTAGCAGGAATAAAGGTTTCAATGAAAAGAACAAGTAATAATTGTTGGTAAAATTCTGTAGACTTCTCATTATAATTTCTGTTAGACTCTTTCTATAAAATTCTTGCTTTTTATTTTTTTTGTGTTCTGTGAGATTTTTCCACAAAGTAATTACAGTTTTTAGGTTTCTTTTCTGTTTTTTTTTTTTCTTGTTCTTTTCTTCTTCTCACACAGCTTCGTACACCTTGGAGTGTAAGTGTGAATGATTTGATGGAAAATGAAGGGGGTTCAGGATGAAGAAACTGGCCTGAAGCTCCAGAGGTCTGTACCAGGCTTTTGTGCAGAGCACCTCGCTCTGTCTCAGGGCTTTTGTGTGACCTAGAGCAGGCAGCAGCTGGTACCCAGGTGCAGCCCTGCAGAACGGGGAGAAGGACATGGAGTCTGGGCTGGGCTGGGCTTGGTGGCTCCACAGGATCCGTCCCTGCTGACCAGGAGCTGCAGCAGCAGTTCCTGTCGAGCCTGGGGACACGAAGCTGCACCTGGTGTGACCACAGCCCATGTTAGCCCAGGTTTAGGCAGCTTCACCAGTATCCCACCAACCTGCCCAGCTCCTGCTTAGCTGGTGAGCAGACCCACAACTCCTCACACAGGTGTCATCTCCAACACCTGCAGTCACAACACAGCCACACCCAAGACACACCCAACCAGCCTCAGTAGAGCATGGGGGTCCCTTTAGCTCTGTCCCTTCCCCAGGAAGTCAATCCCAGCCACAGCGGTATTCCAGTCACTCTCCATAACTTTTTACAAGGTTCCAGTGATGCTCTTCCCATTTTCTTGCAGCTCCCAGGTAACTCCTCCAGAGGACACCTGCGTAAATGGAGGCAGCCACAGACCTCTCTCTAATAAGGTAAACATGATTATTTTGCATTTGGGTTTAGTACAGCCAGCTCATTCCCTGAGCTGCGTAGTTTGTGTGTGACATTACTTTTGCAAACATCAGTGTGCTTCGTTAGGGCTCTGTTGTGAAAGCAAATAGCCTATACCTGGAAATTATGGTATGTTGTCAATTTTCTCAAATGAGGCTGCAACAAAATTGTTAATTATCAGCTTGACAGTGCATCAGATAATCTTCCTAGGCTTCAGTTTCCCCACATGAAAAAGTGGGAGCAATGCTGGGTTTTAGTAAAAGCTCTGGATGCTGAAGGACACCAGACAGTGGGTGCCTTGTTGCTTTCTGACTAGTCAGGTAGCCTCACCAGAACTAACGTCCCCAAAAAACATTACCTCAGGATAAAGTTTATTTGTTTCAGGATTGTATATGTATCTGAAAAGAATGATAATACACTGAGTAGAATTAAGATAATTCTGGACTTGGAACAAACATAGCTGAGATTTCAGCCGGGGTAAGAATGCCTTGATGCCAGAATAAACACTCTAGTTTTACTTTGGCCTTCCTTTGGAAAAACTAGCTGTACACACATAGCTGCCAGCTTCTGTTGGCCGAGTTGACATGCTTCTTACAAAAACAGATTTAACTCAGCCAGTGATTACAACAGACTTTCCTTGCCTTTATATGGTTGTTTCATGTTTCTCTGAATCTAGCTCAGCCAATTACATCTTCACAGCCTAAGAAATAAGGTTTGTGTTTCTGGGCATCCTTTTCAATTTCTTGAAATAGTGTGGCACTGATGCTTTTATGTTTGAGGGATGCTAAACCCACGATTTCTACTCATTTGTTAAAACCTGATGACATAAATAAAGAATGATGCTGATAAGTATTAGAGCAGTCCCATTTTTGTCACAAGAAATGTGTTATTCTTGATCACTTTCCCCTTAGATTGATCTATATTCTTTTTTTTAAAGAGTGTTCTTAAATAAGCATCAGACTTTGTTTACACATGGAATAATTATTTGTCCAAATCTTCACCATATTTTAGCAGAAGGGTGTCCTGTTCCTAAGGAAAGTTTTCTCCAGGACATAGGCTATTAACATTCCATTAGCAGAATAAGTCTGGAAGCTGGAACACACATCTCTATGCTACTGACTTTTAGTTTGTGCAGTAAGAAAGTGCAGCCTATGTCTCTATGATAGCAGGGGTTTGCTACAAACCAGCATTATCCCAGGAGACTGTTTTGTTTCTTCATGGGAAGCTTTGTCCTGAATCTGTAAGAGTCAGCATAATAAAACCACAAACTTGCAGCCAGCCTCAACTTCTGTTATTCCTGGGTCAAAGCAAGATGCTGGGGTGCCAGAGTGTTGCTCAACCTTTTACCAAGTTGCCTTTTGTCTGCCACCACTTCCTGACCACAAAAGCCCTTTTTGCTCTTCAACAACTGCTAAAGTGCCGTCAGGTTCGCCCTGTTTGTCATCCCACTTTCTGTGGCCCCAGCACTGCTGCTAGAAGCATTAACTCCACGAAATTACCTGTGGGTAGTCACAAAATTCCCTCAAGAGGGTTTAACAGAACCAGAAAACAACACTGGCAAAGGCAGCAAAGGGAAGGCGGAGTCAGGGATGTTTGGGAAACAAAATCCTGGAGATGCTTCAAAAGGAGAAAGCTGTGGCCAGGAAAGAGTCCAAGAGTCTGCTCACCTGGACTTTCTATTTTGGCAATTTGTTCCAGATTTCTATGCTTTCCATACCGTGGGTGACTAGGGGAAAGAGAAAGACATCATGAACCAGAAGCAGTGTGTAAGCAGCTTGGCTCAGCCACAAATCAGACTTATCTGCCTGCTGAAAGTGAGGGCAGTTTGATACCAAAGGTATGGCATAGGTACTTTCAGCTGGCTTTTCTTTGCCTAAAATGGCTGAACATTTGCCTTAGTTCTGCATTTTCCTTTATTTCAGCAATATTTATGTCACAATAGATTGTTTGAATAACGTAAACCTTGTCAACATGTTATCTTTTCAACACATTTAATTAATCCCAGTCAGAGCTACATTAGTCCACTACTGGAATATGACACACTAATTTCTGTCCACACCAATTATGCAGAATGAGGATTTTGGCCACTGAAATGAAAACACCTAATACAATTTTCTTGTATGAGATGTTTTCCAAACACTTCAGGAAGAATTGGGTAAGACATTTCGGTTTGGATGGCAAAGAGCCACCTCTGTTCACTTAACCAGGGGGACTAATAGCTCCGATCAAATTCAGAGCCAACAGAGAGATTCTGACTGGTGCACTTCAAAACTCAGGGGTGTATTGAGGGGCTGCATTTGGAAGAGCAGTATCACTCTTAGTGTCTGTGTTTTGTGTTTGTGGTGGTGTGGATCCTCTCTGTGTCTGAGTTCGCATCACAGCTGTGTAGCTCTGGGATATAAGTATTAATTGTTTAAATGTAATTGAAAATTTACTATGTAGCGTAACTACCCAGGGTTGGCTTTGGTTCCAGTGCTGGTGGATGAAACCTGTGTGGTTGCACCACATGAACAGGGTTGTATGCAACAACAGGCAGCACTTTGGCTGTTTGCAGATGAGTTTGTGTTTTCTGTATCCTGAAGGTGCATCTATTGGTTCACACACCAGCTTTCTGGAAACCTCTGGCCAGCTGACCTCATGACTCTTAGAAAAATAGTATTAGTGTATCAGCTGTGAGGATTATGTATTTTCCTACATTTGTTATGAATGTTTTAAGCAACATGCACACGTTTTTCCTAAACAAAATCTGTTGTGTTTTGGGGTTTTTTTTAACTGTTCTTAGATTGAAAAAAAACCCTGAACATATTCTTAAGGGACTGAAATGACAATAGGACTGCCTGTCAGACAATGAGTCCCAAGGTATTTCCATAATAGCTGGTAGGTATGAAGATAGAATGAAAGCCACTTTGATTTCATTTTTGGCAATACTGCTTTTAAAGAAGTTTAAAAACTTGCTTAGAGGCCAGTTGAATAGCTTGCCTGGGGAGCAGGAGAGGAAGGGAAGACCTCTAGTGCATGACATGGTTTTAGTTCATTAAACTGCAGAGTGTTTACATTTTTGTTTGCTAAATGCAGAAACATCCCATCTCTTTCAGCTGAGAGCTGCATCCAGGAAAGTGTGTTGAAATACAAAAAGCATAGAGCCAAGGAACGGCTTATTATGTTGGAGCAGAGTTATATTTCTGGAAGACATTAGTGGGAGAACATGTTCTAAAATATGTTAAGAAAAAGAAGGTTCTCACAGTTAAGAAGCATTTCATGTAGTTCATATATGGCACAGGATTTTGTCAGGAGTTTCTCCCATAACCTGACAAGTAATTTTTGCTTTCTGTTGCAGAGGCCGCAACAAAAGCTTTCGGCTTTATTGCCATCTCCTCGCATACCTACAGTAGTTCTTTAAGTGTCATATCACAAAACCGAAGTTTACACATGCCACTGAACCAGGCAGGTGGAAATGAAGCACTGTGTATGTGCTGACACACGTTGGTGGGTACTGCCAGTTTTACTGAAAGCAGAGGTTCTTCATTCCGCTGGAAGTTTGCTTCATGGCATCTCCAACACAGAGCAGAGTCTGAAATGTGCTGCAGGGCTTCAGAGATCCCTGTAACATTTTGGTGATGCTTAGGGGCCTGTGCCTGAGCTAGAGGAGTTCATCCTCTCAGTTCTGGGAATGAAGTCAGCATCTAATTATAACAAAAAAAACCCCATAAAGTTGAACCTGTGACACTTATCCCCAGCCTCTAAAAACATGGAAGAGCTTTCACAGCTGACTGTCTTTTGAATTAATGATAATTGGATTTAAATGTGATAATACTTGGCTAATAGGATATCAGCAGAGATCTGTGTCATGCACAAGGTGTATAGATGGGGTAGATACTGATATTGACACTGGCAACAAGTGACCTCTTAAAATATTGGCCCTAAAGAGAAACTGTCAGGAGGGTCATTTTTTGAAAGGACAATCTGAGGTGGTGTTTTTGAAAAAATGTCTCTTAGAAGAGACACAGAACAGTGTTGACATGCTCAGGGTTATCCAAAGTGGGTCAGGATGGGGATGGGAAGCAAACATGCAAGGCTTCAGCAGCACACAGGAAAGCTGCCAAATGTCAGGACCTTGCTCCTTTTCCTGAAGCAGGAGACTCAGCCTTCAGAAGTTTAGGGAATCCTGCCACAAATGAGGAGAAATGGTTGTACTGAGCTTCCAGATAAAACCTTCTAAAATCTGTATACTGGCACAAACTGAGAAAACACTGAGAAAAATGTACCAAAAAGATGTTTCTAGTGTTTCGCTTCACCTTTCCAGATGCAAAGAAAGGTACATACAGTGCATGTTCAGGCTCTCATTTGTCAAAGTACTATCTAAACAAGACATTTAAAGCCCAGTGTGGACTAAAATTCTCTGTTGCATAGTTGTAGTTGTTCACATCTGGGCTGTGTGGTACTTTCAGCATAAGCTGAAGGGGTATTACAGTTTTGGAGATGGAAGTAGGAAAAAGAGGGAATGAGAATACCATTGCCATCCCAGCTCCAACAAGGAAATCTAACTGTTTTTGTAAAGAACCTTCTCTGCTCCAAATTCATCCTAAAAGAGCTGAGGCAGAGGTCTAGAAGACTGATTTCAGCAGCACATGCAGACTAAATGAGAAAAGATTCTGCTTTTGATTGCTCAGTCCCATTGTGAAGTCTCCAAATTAGTCCATTAGACAGTTATTAACTAGCATCACTCTAGAGGAAATATCTTTACTTTATAAAACATAAAAAGGGCTCTGGTAATCCCCATTTTAGGTCAACAGTCTAGACTTATCATTAAGGTAAACTTTTTGCTGAAGTTTTTTGTTGATAGTTTTTGTCTTTTTTTTTTTTCAACTTGAAAGGTGCTCAAAGAGGACAGAACTGTTCAGTGAATTGGATCCAAGAGACATTTCACCATGCTTAAGGCAGATGTTATCAAGAAGGATCATTTGTATTGGCAGTCCTTCAAAAGTTACTCTCTAACCAAGCTCAAATCAGGTGAGTCCCACAGAGAACTCCTACTTGATTCTGGCCATGGCTTCAAAGTCTACAGCCACACAAACTGGAAGATGACTGTTAAATTTTAACTGACATTACAGCTTCTGTTTGATCTATTAAACTTGGATAAACTCTGATTGGTAAATACATACTTTTAAACATCCGCGCATGAAGGCGGATCAAAAAAGTTTGTCTCCCCTGGGGTTTGAATGCAGGTTTTTTAGTAAAAAATTTGACTGGTTTCATCTTTAATATATTGTAAGAATTTTTTCTCCATCGCTTGCTAAGCATCATGCTGGTACATTTTAAAAAATCAGCAAATTTTATAAGTTTGTGAATTTTTTTTCCTCTCCCTCTCTTCTCCTTTTATTTTTCTCCTAAGTAGAAGGAATTAAAAAATACATAGAAAACCAACAACAATTCCTTTGTACAAGTTGTGAGATACTCTTTTAACTCTGTGTTGGGCAGCCGACCCACGGTTCAGAAGCCCAGGAAGCTGCTACAGACTCTGCCAGTCATCAGATTCAGATTTAAAAAAAGAAATGGCAGTGCTTGTTTGCACTTCTTTTACAAAATGAACTCTGCGGGTGAATCACACAAACAAAGCACCAGTCCCGGCAAATAATGTTGGTATTTAATTTACCCACACTGGGTATTCAGAAATTTGCTCATGTGAGAGAGTGAGTTGTGCCCTTTCTGCACCGTCGTGCCAGGGTTGCTGCAGCCTCTCCAGTTGCTTTTGGGAGGCTGGGGAGTCTGGGGGTGAGGAAGAAGGGACCTGAGACTCAATGCAACTGTAACAGTGAGAAATGTTCTTTATATTCCTCTTTGTGTATGTGATAATTTTGTTTGGTTTTCTGATAAAGAAAGTTGAGTTCAAGGGTAGAAGGGGAGGCTGGTGAGATGCATTGGTCACTTCTGAGGCCTGATTCTTGCAGATGCCTTGCTTAAAGGGGTCTGTTTGAGGGTGCTCCAAGGCATTAAAAATGCAGAGGTTTGCTTCTGTGGGGAAGTGTATCTGCCATACAGTCTCATTTGGGGGGCAGGCCTCTGGCCACACTGATTAGGGTGAAAGGCTGGAATCAGATAGATTACAAACAGCATCTTCCCCATCTCTAGAAATGAACAATGTACTGGAGGAAGCAAGATCTTTTTTATTCTTTTCACATGAGGGACGCCCCAGCTCAAGTGTAAGGTTTTGCTTACAGGGGAGAAAGGTCAAACACATTTGGTGGTTTTAGCCAACCTAGTTTTACTTCTTTTGCTCCAGAAAGACTCAGCACATATTTAATATGGCTCCATAAAGCTGACAATCCTCTTTCCCTGATATCTCCAGTCTTCCTTCCTGAGCATCAATTTTCTGAAACGCATTGCTTTGTCTAGCCGGTCACTGATTGAAAATTAGTTATTCTAAAAATGTCCTCTTTGTGTCTGAAGGGATTTGGTCTGACTGTGAAAAACAGCCCCCAGCTCTCTCTCTTGGTCTGCCACATTGATCTGCCAGTGCGGAGCCCAGACTGTCACTACCCAGGCATCCCACAGAAGAGGCTGAAAAGCTGCACCACCTTCATTTCTGAAAATTGCCACAGTCAAAGGGAGGGATGGGAAAGATATTCTGCTTTTCATACAAGCAGGACGAGCAGCAAACTCGGTGCTGTAACCTGAATGGTTGCAGCACATCATAACTGGACAAAGAGGCTGCACAGACCTAATCCATGGGCTATCTACAAGAAAAATATTGGAACTGAAACAGGCCTCCTTAGGCGCTCTGTTCATGTGCAACACACTACCTGCACTGGCTGCTGTCCCAGTGACACAGCAAACCAGAAAATGCACCGCTCAGATGCACGTGCTCACGTGTTCCAAGCCAGCTTGAAATTCAAAAGGCCTTTGTAAGCTTCAGTCCTGTGCCCAGACACCTGGTCATCCTCTGTAGTCAGAAGGAATACACAAATTCACAGGTATTACTGAAGTTCGGCATTGTGGTTACAATTGTACTTTAGGAGATTTCTTCTTTAAAACTTTTTAAAACCACAGCCTAAGAGATACATCAATACTTTTTCCCTGGGAAAACCAATCCTGCAGGGCACCCCAGGGAGAAATAGGACTTATACAGGGCTCTATTGTGCTGTATTTTCTTTTTCAAAGGTATTTTCATTTCTTTAAAGACATATTTATGGACTTAAAGCATATCCACTGGTCTTCTCACTATAGGATTTTCCTACATGGTGACAGAAAATGTACTTCACCTTTTTTCAATTTTCTGAGACCAAAAGAATGTAGTGACAATCATGAGCTGAAAGATGTACCAAGATATTTAAATTCACTGAAACACTGGCCCCATTCAGAAATGTGCTTTTATGAACTGTATGAATATACTTTATATGGAATAAACCATTAACTAGGAGACCATTATTAAAAATATCTTAATGTAAACACATTGCAGCTTAGACCAGGGATTTTACTGAATTAGTTCCTAGCTGAATATATGCAATCATAGAATGGTTTGTGTTGGGCAGGAACTTAAAGACCATCTCATTCCAACCACCCTTGCCATGGATAGGGACACCTTCCACTAGACCAGGTTGCTCAGGGTCCCACTGAACCTGGCCTTGAGCAGATGGGGCATCCACAACTTCTCTGGACAACCCGTTCCAGTGCTTCACTAGCCTCACAGTGAATAATTTCCTCCTAATATATAATCTAAACCTAGTCTCTTTCAGTTTAAAGCCACTGTCCCTTGTCCTATCACTATATTTAGAATAAAGTCTCATTTGATTTCAAAGTTGGTATTGATGGAGTGTCCACAATAGTCCTTAACAAATTGCTCCAGCAAGTGAGATGGTCAAAACTTTGTAGCTTACCTAAATCATTTATTATCTACTCCTTGATAACTTGAATCTTGTCACATGGGTAAGTTTCCGGTCCTTCTATTCTGACAAAGAATTCTCATATTTCTGATTTCCATGTAGATACTGAAGAGTCACAGAGAGGTGGACGTTGGCAGGGACCTCTGGACATTATCAAGTCCAAGACGTCTGCTCAAAGCAGCTGTAGCAAGGGCTGGTGCCCAGGGCTCTGCCTAGTCCAGCTTTGAATATCTCCAAGGGTAGACACTCCAAAATCTCTCTGGGTGACCTATTCCAGTGTTTTTTTACCCCAAAGTGGAAAAGTGGTACCTTTATGTTTAAGGGGGATTTCCTGTGTTTCAGTTTTGCCAATTGCCTCTTGTCCTGTCACAGTCCTGTCAGCACAGAGAAGAGTCTGGCTCATTCTTCATTACTTCTCACCACAACTATCAGGTATTCATAAACAATAATACAATGTTCAGCTAATTATTCCCTGTGATCTCAAATTCATTTTAAAATCCATTTCTTTCCTCTTCAATGACTACTGCCTAGCTTCTTCCATTTTGGACAAATTCATTCCCATTTGCAAATGTACATTCATCGTTCAGCTTGTCAGCACATGCAGATTGAATTGTGGCAGTGGGTTGGTCTCGTCACGTTCACCAGCTTTCTGTCTTCCTGGTAAATTGTCATAAGTGAATTTTAGTTTTTCTGTGTTTGAGATTTGCTGAAGTGGTTCAAATGGAGGACCATAGGAAACTTGTTTAGCTCTTGCTCTGAAGTTCATGTTCCTAGCAGTGTAACAAGTGAGAAGACTGGGAATGGGAAAAGGCAGAGGAACAAGGGACACTGAATGACTGAATTTGGTCAGGCACTTGGAAGTTCATAATAATTTGCAGTCGTTTATTACTCTTATTTGGTAATTCTATACTAAGAGTAGATTTTACTTGCAAGATCTGGCAAAGGGATGGTTACAACTTATTAATACAGCTTTGTTATTCAAAAGAGAGATTAAGATAGAAATTAATTGACAGTCTACCCACAGTTGCACTTTACAATTCATAACGCAGTACACGAACAGGAACAGTCTATTCTATAAACTTGCTCAGGTTCCACAGATCTATGGATCTAGAATAGACAGGCCAGTGACTCAAGGAAATCCTGCTAAAAGATACTGTAGTCATGGCTCACAAAAGCCCACTGAAGTCACGACCAATAAGTATGAATCACCTCAGTGCGAGCACCATGCCCCTGATCACGCACTGGGCTTTTATCTCGTTGCTTTCCTGTTAGTGGGAACTTGAAAAGTGCCTCACCTCTCAGGAAGAGTGGTAACTGCTAATATGCAACCCTAGGTTGTTGAACTCAGTCTGAACCCAATTTATTTTTACTTCTGCAGAGAGGACATGAATTATCCTTCTGACACCTGATCTGAGTAAGAAGATGCACTCCATGATCGCACGCGTTCTATTGCAGGAGGCAGCAGCAGGCTCCAGTGCTTCCTCCCAGCACTCTGTTCCTATATATATTGCTGCGTGGCATGGATGTGCTTACATGGTCATGTGGGAAAAGGACTGTGTACCCTGGGGAAAAGTGTGTAGGAGTGAATTCTTCTCAGACAGCAGAGAGTCCGCAGGAGTTCATAGCTGAGAACAACCCTCCGTTGATTAGCCACCATTGTAGCACTATTTACAGTGGGTTTCTATGTTGCCTCTGTTTCTCTCTTAAGAAACAAAACTGCATATTTACCATAGAAACTGTCATGAGCTATATTAACAGGAGCACACTTTGGAAAAATCACTAATTTTAGAATGATTATAAATATTTATACCAGACAGACCATAAACAGCACCTTAGAGACTGTGCTGTGTTTATATAAATCCCTCTTAATTTAGAAAATGTTGATTTGATAGACTGAGGCAGCCATAGCCAACAAATGCATATTTGAGAAAACTCCTGTGACCAAAATTTCCTCATTTGTATAGTATTCAGCTTTTGTTTCTGATTAAAAGTACTTTTACGAGTTGCCTACCAAATTTTTTTTTTTTTTTTTTTTTATAACTCTATATTCATCCTGAGTTCTCACGCTGCGAAGTTTGCTCAGACCTAGACATTAAACCGGTAGCACAGACAGGTCCTTTCAGCCCTGCTCCCAGTTATGCAAGGGGTTTCTTCCTGAGGCCAGGAGTCCCTCGGCGAGCGAAGGCTCCAGGCTGCAAGCTCTGGGCAGCAGGGACCGTGCAGGGCTGGGTGGGGAGCACTCTGCAGCTCCCCTCCTCCTGAGCTGCTGCTGCTGCTGCAGGACAAACCAGCTTATCTATTTACAGAAGTCAAAAAAATATTCGAATTGTACATGGTTCAAAAGCACTTCTGTAACTAAAACTGTTGTTCTGCTGAAAATTGAGCCCAGCAAAGAAAGAGTCTGTTTTACAGCTGGAAGGGTGTCCTGCTTCTGGCACTGCCTGGTCCCACAGGTCCAGCAGAAAGCAGGAAACATGCAGACAAAGGAGGAGGGCAGGGCAAATTTTCTGGTGGGGCCTTGTACTTGGATTGACTTAGAGTTGTTGAAAAACCATTATGCTAGAAAGATTTCTCTTAAATTGTTTCTAAAATTTGATCTTGGTCGCAGGCCATGTAAATCTCATTATCTGCCCAGAACAGATGATTGTCTCTGGAGATACATTCTGTCATCCACAGGTTATAATTGCAGTTGGAGGCAACTTTCAGATCTTCTTAAGCCAAAAATATATAATTAAATGTTATTTCTGTTCACAAGAAAACCATGCTGTTGAAAATCCTTCCATTTCATTTGTAGTTTGCAATGGATTGTGCAGCAGAGTTATCCACTTCAAATCATCTTTTATTATCACGGAGTAGAGCCACTGACTGTCATTTTCTGATTAAAAGGAGGGGTTACCCACTTCCCTCATCTGTGAGCAGGTTACAGGCTCTGGGGTATGGGAAATAAGGGAGGTGCTGAGTTTCAGCATCTGCACCCAAACTTCTACTTATAATGACACTGGATTACTCAGTGATAATTAGACCACATTCCTCAATACAGAAGTATTATTTATCTAACATTTCCCATCCTGATGCAGAAAACAGGAACCAAGTTGACCAAAAATCTTACTAATGAGAAGTTATTTGCCAAGTTGCCATGTCAGATTAAGATGGCACAGTATTTTATACAGTTGCATTACTGTACTTTTTTCCCAAGTTTGAGCCCAGTTTCCTGTAATAAAAGCAATTTCATACAAGATGTGAAGGCACGATATGAGGAAGAGCAGCTGAAGGCTCTGGGTGCACAAATACCACTGCTGCATCTAGTTTTAGTGACATGGATTGTGGGAAAGGGCAACTCTTCTAGAAGGATTTGTAAGTTTTTATGATGGGGGCAAAGTGCAACTGAGCTACAGTATGTTCTGCATTTTTTCTCTGAGATCCTGATACTCTTATATCCAGATTATGTTGAACTTCCCTTGGCATGCTCCGTGCCTTCATATTATAATATTTTAACAACATTCTTAGCAAATTTACTTAGTTAATCCAAACAAAGACAAACTCCCAAGAATCTGTTGGGTTTGGTGGTTTGCTGAATCTGTGTTTTTATCAGAATGTTTAGTTTGGTGCTGTGCCCATCTGCTAGACCTCTCATTACTTTTTAGCTTTATTACTCATTTGTTGCTGCTCTGCACATAAATCAATGATGGCATCATGTGGTTTTGACTGCAACTTTTCTAAATATAACTGGTTTATATGGGATAAATTGAAGTCACTGAGTGAAATAATTCTCTGAAATATTCTGAATGAATTCTTCAGGGAATTACCCAGAGAGATGTTTCTCAAGAAGTGATGAGTTCTACAGAAGCACTTCCCTGAGTGCTGCTGTCTCACCCATCCTTTCTTGATTTTCTCTAGAGAAAATGAATGTTTCTTATAGGAAAGCACTTGGCCTTCACATGAATTCACTCCCTTATTAAAAGAAAACCCCCACTACTCAAAAAAAAACCGCATCTGGCTTCCAAAGGAGTGGGGGAAGGGTTTAGACTTGTGTGCACTGAACTTAGGTATACATAGGTGAGTTTTTTAGGAGGGGAGGGGAGAATAAGGACAGATCAGGGTTCACTCACTACCTACAATGGATTTTCAAAAGTAGTCATTGAATCATTTGGGTTGGAAAAGATCTATAAGTTCATCGAGTCCAACCATAAACCTAACACTAAACCATGTCCCTAAACACCACATCTACAAGGCTTTTTAATACCTTTGGAGACAATGATTCAACCAACTCTCTGAGCAACCAATTCCAGTGCTTCATCATCCTCATCCTAAAATATTTCTTCCTTATATCTAGCCTAAATCTACCCTATTTTAGTTTAAAACTATTACCCCTTGTCCTGTCACAATCGACCCTGCTAAGAATTCTGTCCCTATCATTTTTCTAAGCCCCCTTTAGGTACTGAAAGGCCACAATAAGGTCTCCCTGGAGCCTTCTCTTCCTCGAGGTGAACAATTCCAGCTCTCTCAGCCTTTCATTATAGAAGAGATGTTCCATCTTGTGACAACCCACCCTTACACTCTAAGACTCTACACATCACTGACCATTTTTGTGGCTCTCACATCCCTACTTCAAGTCCTCTTAGCTGACAGCCCTTGAATGTCAGCTACACAACCTGTTGGTGAGACGAGCATTTAGGATGGATGGCTTAGATGCAACCGAGCTAGCTGCTGCAAAGAAAGATTTCAGCCTGGAGCATTACTGATGGCTGTCCTCTATTTGAGGTCCTCTAAGCAGTGTTGTATCAAGAGACATGGAGAACTTAAGATTCTATGTAGAAATTAGGCTTTCTTATTTGGGAGACAGAAGATCCTGCCTGTCTGTGGTTTGCAGTTTGAAATCAAGTTGTTGTGTTGAGCATAAAAGAGTACCTTCTGGCAAGCTCTAACATGGGCATGTGGAACTCAAGCCCAGGACAAAGTGTTTTCAATGTAGTTTCAGAAAGAAAACCTCCCACTGAGCACGGCTGGTGGGCTGGAGGTAGGGAAGAATGTCTACCTCTGACACTTCTGGCATTTCTCCTCAGCTCTTAAATTACTCTTCTATAATTTTTTTTTAAGGCTCATTTAGTGATTCTGAGAGATATGGTATGACTACTAGATCCCAGAAGCACCCAGAGAGCAGACTGTGAGGCCTTGTAGCCTTCACTTTTCAAAGATTTAAGGCTAGAAATGTATCTGTCTTCTGACTCTGCTAGAAGTTAAAATTGTGATTCCTTCTCATAATCCTAATATCTATGCTTTTAAACCCATGGCCTGGCCCTGTATATTTTGGGGACTTGCTAGTCCTTGTGCTCTAGAATGGCAAGGCAGAAGATACACGGCCCGTTTTCCTGCTCTGTTTGTGAAGCCTTACGTGGCTGTGGTTCCCAATGGTCTGCCCATCTGCATTGCCCCTGTCGTCCCACATGTGATTCTGTGACTCAAACTGACCTCAGGAAAGGTCTAGAGGACAAGCTGGATAGTCAGAAATGTGGCTAAAGTGCTCTGTGGACCAACTAAGTCTCCCAGTAACTTTAGGGCAGCTCACTGTGCTGCTCAAAGCCACAGTGAAGGAGGGCAGCTCCTCACCTCACTGAGCCCTTGTTACGCTGGGGCCAAATCCAGAAGGTGCAAACCTGACTTAGCACGCTTCTAATTCTCTTCAGCCTCCCTGAAAGTCCCTGGGAAGCTGCTGGGGGTACAGTCTCTGCCTGAGGTATTTCTCCTTCATTACTCAGTTCTGCTGTACACTCACTGCTCAATTATCCAGAATAAGGATGAGGTGGGATAACCTAGATAAAGCAAAAGAATCGTGATATTAAAAAATATGTAAATGAGGCTATTAGAACATACTGTGTGTTCACCTTTGCCATCAGCTCTCTAAAAAGATAAAAGTAGACAAAGCTGTGTTTTAGGTGAGCATAAAATACTTTCTGTTACGAAGGCATAATACAGGCAGCCGCTGAAGGCAGGGCCTGATTAATCCACGACTTGGGTAAGTGTATGTACCTTTCAGATGATGTTTCATTTTTAAATTAAAAAGAAAACCCTGTTCATTGAAAATGAAGCTGCAGCATTGTTTAATACGGGATCTGTTGTGGCATCTTCTTGGAAATGTGGTAGTCATGTCCTTACGGTAGTCTCTAGTGAAACGAATTTATGAGTATATAATTTGCTACATCACCATCACTGACATCAGAACAACACGTGACTATGCTTTATTTCTTATTAGGGAAAATATTTTTCGGCATCTTGACTACATTTAAACAAGGTTTAGATACATGTTTCAGTGTAGACTGTGCTTCTAGCCATTGTTAAATGCTCAATAAGTCTATATATAGTTGGAAAAAAATGTAACTGTTCACACCTAAGAACTGCACAGGAACTCTGCAAAACTGTATACAGAAATTAGCTGTGTTTTTTTCTGGAAAAGGCAAATACCGAATACATTTCTGAGAGGGAATCTGCCATTTTGTCCATGAAAATCAGTTTCCTCCAAGTACCTATAAGTTACCCATTAATCCCTTTATCTCTACTTCAAGTATTATCAAGGGCATGTGGCAACCTTACTATGCATCCACTTTTCTTTTGCAAGTGAAGGAAGAACCAGAGGCCAAACAACAGGCCCTTTGTTGAAATCCAGTGGAAGCTTCATTGCACTGAGGTCCAGATCTAGAAAGGAACTTTAGTATCCAAATCCTTCTGCTCCCCTGATTCCCATTTAGCTGCTGCTTATGCCCACAGGCAGCTGCTGTCTATAGCAGCTTCAGATTCTGTTGTTAGCATTTCACAATTGCTTAGTTCTGGGAGTGCCTGCCCCAAAGGTACCTCAATTGTGAGAAACCCCAACAACTGAGCACTTACTTCCAACTCAATCCCATTGCAGATAATACATTCCCCCTGGACATCTTCAGGAATTGCTTGTGCATTTTATCCAACAGCAATTTGAAAATATTTAAGTGTTCATAGGGTGGGGTAAGACAGGTTAATACTTTAAAGAGTGTTAAGATATATTAATTTTTTTTATTATATGCAAGGAAGCTTTTTTTTGTTGTTGTTGCACAATGGAATACCCTGAAAAAGTTGTTTCCAAGCATTTTCTCTTAGATCTGGAGGGAACATCAGCTCATGGGCAGGAGATGCTCCTAGAAGATTTTTTTTTTTTTTCTTGGATATGAACTGGAATCAAATGGATGCCTTCCATTGGGGGTAGCTAGTGACAATCTAGAAATGAGAGTGTAGGACACCAGCTCCCTCAGCATGTGCTCCACCTGGCAAATTTGCCATCTGAATTATCCACCATTCTGTGTGGTCTCAGTGAAGTGCTAACACTGAACTGCTGATGGGGGCATTGACTGGCTTTGTACACTACAGATACTTCTCACACTACGCAGAGCCTGCAATTTGT
This sequence comes from Oxyruncus cristatus, assembly GCA_013399855.1. Classification (NCBI taxonomy): domain Eukaryota; kingdom Metazoa; phylum Chordata; class Aves; order Passeriformes; family Cotingidae; genus Oxyruncus; species Oxyruncus cristatus. The sequence goes on along the minus strand of VXAY01007345.1, from coordinate 2,015,139 downwards.
CAGAGTCCTGGAGGACGGAAATGTACTGAGCAGAAAACTCAGTAACTCCATGTGCTTGCAAAAGGCACCATTTGCAGTTCAGTCCTTAAGAGGCAAGGAGAGGAAACAGTGAGGTTATCAGAGCCAACCTACAAAAAGTCCATTTCCATTTAACCTTAGTGTCTCTCTCTACTGTCCTTATATCCCTCTTTCTCTTGCTTTTATTTAACAGAAATGGGAATCTTACAAGGAGATATGTAGGTTTTAACTCAGACTTTTAAGGAAAAAAAAATGAAAAGAGGGAAAACCCCAAAAGAATCAAGGCATTTGGCAGCACTGATTTAAGAGAAATTTTTAAAGTACAATTACATAAAATGCAAAATAAGTTATTGAGAGGAGTAAGACCTGACACATTTTCATATTGGCTAACTTGAATGGTTTCCATAAGCATGGAGTTTTCACAGAAATATTCCTGAAATGTCTTGTTTCCCCTTAGAAAGAGCACAAGCAGTCTCGATTCTGACCATAAGGAAAAGTTGCCCATTCAAGACCCAGTTACATGCTTAGCAGCCTTCACATCTGCTCTCAGATCTGACTCCCCCTGCACAGCCACAACACTCTCATTCCACTCGCATCTTTCCCTACTTGGCATTCAGGCGGTCTCTTCTGCTTGCATTAAAGCCCCAGCACTCGCATTCTGACGTCTTCAAAATCTTGTCAGTCTTAAAGTGAATATTTGCAGAATGTATACTAAACAAATAATGAAATGCAATTTTGTAAAATTTGAACATCTATAGAATATAATGTCTTTATTAGCATCTGCAAATGCTGTTCAGGGTATTACACAAAACATATTTAGGAGATAAGGAAAGATTATCCACTTGGCCTCACAAAGCACTGTGAAGACAGCATGTCATTGCTGTAAAATACTTACAGGCAAAATATGTTAAGCATTGCATTCTTAATCCACAAACTACTAGTTTCTTGTTCTCATGCTGACCCTTTACTGATTCATCTCATACAAAATATCATGTAATTACCAGGCTCTGTTTGGAAGGGTAGACCAGAAAGGGAAGATCCTGCACACAGGGTCAGAGTGCTGGCAGGGCTGTACAGGAAGCCTGCAGACTTACACGTCCTGCAGAACAGTCTACTCTGTGCAGCCCAGTCCAGTGATGGTTCCCCCTCAGCTTCATAAATAGCTACTCCCAGCCTTACAGTTTTAAAAAGAAATCAGAAATAGTTACATTTTGGAAGAAATTTCCTGGATTTTAGTTTACTTTGCTAATTACTGTAATTTATAACAAACACTAACCAAGCCAATCACATGATTAACTGCAGTTCCTTCTATGGTATTGGTATGCAGTGCTGTTTTGCTCTTGTTTTAATGGGTGTTTCAACACAACCCCATGCTGGATTCATTATATAAATCAAATCATTTTTGATCCAACAGTAGATTTTAACTGTACTAGACTGACATCAGTATGGCATCTGTGTGACACCTCATTGGTCATCTGCCTCCAGCTCCTTCAGAGCAAGCAGTAAGCCAGAAACACATGAGAACTGGCAGTGATTAAAAGGGCAGAACAACTGGAGAACAAGGTTTAATTGCTAGCGCCTCAGTTGTGCCAGGATAATACTACATGCACTGACTCATCAGATTCAAATGATTTCTAACTACAGTGCTGTGTTTTGAGAGAATAGAGAGAAGAACGTTTGACAGGGAGAACAAATGGGAAATTGCTCATAGCACTTAGGCACTATCCATGCCCTTCTATAGTGCTTCAATTTTCAGTCTAAATATAACGGGATAGGGTATTTCAGAAAGCCTTTAGGATAGCTATCTATTACACAATGGCCTGCGACTATGAAACGGACCTGATGACTCAGGTATGATGATTTTCCAGTGTGATATTGCTACTAAGGTGTTCTGATAAATCACCTTCGACTCCTTTACCACTGTCTTTCCTACAGATGATGTCTAATTACTGCTGATTCACACTAGCACATACAGCCTGTGAATTCCAGGCAGGGCAGAAGGTGAGAATAGCTTCACTGCAAGTTTGGGAATTGGAGATGCATGAAGGGAAAACTTGAAAGAAGCCCAAGAACAGAGCCCAAGAAAGCATGATGACAGAATTACTGTGTTGCCTGACCAATACAGCCAAGAGCTATTTGAGAGAAATCTTAACTATTTACTGCTTGCTCAGTGTAGAGTCAGAAATTCAGCTGGAAATAAAAAAAGAGCTCCTTCTACTTCAGAAGCAGTCTTTGCACTAAGAATATATTTGTTAATTGTGTTTGAAATATTCAGGCCTGCAGAAACATGAAAGTGGCTGAAATGCTTTACATCAGCCACACCTCCATCTTCTACTCCACTCCTCCCTAAACAAAATTCAAATTTGATTTGTAGCTCTGGCCTTTGCTGAATGAAGGAGTAGAATACCTGTGAAAGAAGTGAGGGATAAAAATATATGTATTTCTCAGTTATGTTTCCAAATCAGTGAAATTAGCTGGAGGCTCTCAGCACTCATCTCCCCATCACTAGTCCATCTGTCAAATGTAGGAGTAAAATAGATGTCTAAGAGGAAGCAGATGCTTGAAGTACAACCATTTCAGTGTCTCCTTAGAGTAAAGAAATATTCCCTGTAGAAACATTGAGCTGCAGCCCAGCCATCCCTTACCCTGCCATCCCCTTAACCCTGTGTTTGGAGCTGACTGAGCTCTTCTTGGCAGCCAGCATGGGAAGTGAGGAGCTACAGCAAGCATTAACGACCGGATGGTGGAAAATATCCAGGGACTTCAGTCCATGTTCCATCCCTTTTCACTTTTGTGCTTCTTGCCAGTGAGAGGCAGTCACACATATTCCAATTTTATTGAAGGACAGAGGCACTTAATTTGCACCATTGTGTGAAGGGAAATCCAAACTGTCTAGGAAACCATGCAGGCTCATGGTGTTGAAAAGGAATGCCCTTTGGAGAACAAAAGATGCTTGAATATAAAGACAAAAATAAAAGTCCAACAGGACTGGCATTAGCGTAGGAGAACTTGTCCTACAGACACTTCTCCCTTACCAGTGTAGTCACAAAACCAGCAAATTCATAGTAATATCAAAGGTTATTTGCAGGAGGCCAGAACTTATAATCAATTGGGAAAAAACACATTCCAAACCACTGTGCAGATTTATCTCTATAAAGGCACATAAATAAACCCTTACATAAATTACTGCAGGAGCTGCATTCTGTTCTGCACAAACTTGTGACTCAGAGCAGGAAAAGCAAGAAGTTACTCTGACAAAAATTGAAACCATAAATGAAAAAAAATCCACTGTCTCAAGATTTTTTTAAATCTGTGGCAAAAGTGCCTCTGGCACCTAAGCCTCAGGTTAAGTACCTATGAATTACACTGTTCTCTTTACCAAAAGAACAGTACAAAAATAAAGTTAAAATGCTAGGAATTTATTCTGGTTTCTAGTCATGCAAGAGTGGTGTGGCAGCCCTGATGTCTGAGAAGATCCTTCAAAAATGTCATGAGAGACCATTTTTGTAAGTACTGCTTTGTTAGCTAAGCCTTGAGGGTTTAAAAAATACTCAGTAAACAAGATGAATTGGAAAACAGGTAGAATGGTGTCTGGAAAATATAGGCCACTTCAGAAAGCAAGCGCTAGAGCTGTTAATAATGTTCCATTGAGTGGAAAAAACCCACACTTCTTGTTCTCTTCATTGTTTTAAGCAAAGACTTTTAGTTTTGTACAACAGGAACATTCAGTGAAAATCACTGGGTTTTACTATTTTCTCAAACCAGCTGATTGCTAAAAACTGCAGATGTCAGTTAAGCTGTAGTCCCATCCTTTCCCTGGCCTGTAGACAAAACACTCTTGTCTTGTCTCCTGAAATAGCACTTCAACAGGTTTCCTTGCCAGCAACAAGGGGACATTATTCACAGCTTCCCTCTCCTCCGGTTGCTCCTGTAGCTCCCGAGGGACTTCTGCCTCTGTCCCAGCTGCCATGGGCTCTCTTCTCCCCTCTCTGCTCACACTGCAGCTGCATCCCTCAGGACCTTCTGGCTTTATGTGCAGATCAAGGATTATTTTCTCTGTTGCTAATCTCAAAACAGAAGGTGGCAAATACGCTTTACATTTTTAATTCTGCACGTCAGCAATGCCACGCATTAAATCCCAGAGCTGAGAACGCTTGGAAAAGGCTCCCAAAAGGTACAAGCAAACACTAGAGGGGCTAATATAATCCATATGGAAAGGAAGGGGGGGGCAATATTTTGCATTTGGAATTCACTCTGCTCTTGCTGCCCTAACATGATAATTAACTATAAATATATGTCTTTGCCTAATTATTCCGTGTAAAGGCATTGCTGCAATATGTTCACCAACAGCTGAGGAAGGCATTAGTACATACCTCTGATCAATAGTTCCTAAAGCCGCCTTCTTTAAGGAGCTTTTAGCCCAGAGAAGGTGACTGGTTTTTAAAATGACTGCACAAATCTCTCTTTGTGATTCTGTGATTGAGAATCACCGCTCTTTGATTCTCGGATTATCTCCCCATCACTGCCATGCTGACAGGAAGTAATTCTTTCCCGTACGACCACAAGAGACAAGGAGGACTACAGGGTGAGCAGCTTTACAAGCCACTGAGCTGGCAGGAGTAAGATGTGAGCTCTAATAACCAGCTAGTGAGATGTAATCTTGGAAACACATTTCATCCCTCTCTTTTTCCCCCTCCTGAATAATGACTGAAGTGCGAGGAGCAGCACAACCTCCTTTGTCAGTTAGTTGCTTGAGAGTACGACTACATGAGAACTTAACCTGCTCATGCCCAGTGTGTACACTTGTAGCATTTGTATGACATTTTATACTTAAGAAGTAGCATATTTTTCACTGGATAGAATAAAATGCAATGTTATTTATGTAACTGATGATGAGAATAATAATATAATACTTGACATTTGCAATCCACTGAAAACAAAAAGTACTATGTTTTTCTAATTACTAGCTACAATGAATATCAGAGTTGAGTTCTTCAGTATGCATCTGCTCATGGATTTTTAAATAGAGGAGCAGACTCTTCACTCATACTCATCACTGAGTTACTCCCTGATGGCTCTCTTTTCCAGCTGAGTAGAAACACTCGGTACCTGTACCCATACCCACACCTATTACTCCAGCACAGGCCCAGCTGCTTCTTCAGTGGTGACTTGAGCTTATGCTTTCATGTGAGCCAATGTAAAAAGCTGAGCAACTGGTCCCAGTACACCTAGGATGTAAAGATAGGGGCCTGTGAAACACCCCTTTTGTTTTCTCCAGCATGGTAAAGGTTTGATTTGGAAGGGAAGGAATGTAATTCAGTTATTTATCAAATAACCTCCCATTTTCTCAGGTGCTGCTAGTGCAGCACTAACCCACCACCCTCAGGCTGACATCAGGCCTGAAGGAGATTTGCTTTAGCAATAACACCTGTCCCTAAAGCATCATTTCCACCTCCTACTAGTGGGAGTATTCCTAGCTCTTGACCTTAGGACCTATGGGTGGTCCTAACCTTCCTATCTCAATTGCTGGGGTCTCCTTTCCATGGGCAGACTTTTCCTTTATACTGAGATTATATAATGCCCTGTTGTTCTTCCTGAACAAAAATAATGACAGATCTCTGAAAGGGATATTGTTCAGAAATTCAGATACCCACAGACTTTCAGAAGAGTATGCCAGGTAAGAAAAGGAGGATTTTATAGCCTGATAGAAAAATAAGAAACTCTAGGGCTGGGGAGTTAACATTTCCTGACTTCCCAATGCAATGCAAAGGGAAATGCTTTTGGTGGTGTGGCTGCTGAGGTGTTCTGCTTGGTTGTTTTTTTCCTCTTTTTGGTGTGTTGTAGTTTTATGTTTGAGCGTTGTTGGGGGGGTTGTATATCTCTATAAATTCTACTGTAACTGTTGGGCTAAAGTAAGGCAGCTGGATGCCTTGAGAACCTACGTATCTCCTAGTTCAAGGTTGAATTAGCTCCAGGCAGGGGAAACTGGAGGGAGATTGTGAGTGGGAAAGCAGGAGAAAAAGACAAAGCCTTGTGAAGAAAAATATTTAAAGCCTACAAAAATAAGAAATCAAAAGCATCCCCACAAAAAACCCACCTCATCCTGACCTTTCTCTGATTTCAGTTAATGATACTTGCTGCATGCTCTGAATTAATCTGTAAAATGTTTTCTCAAAGGGATATCAGTAAAAGACATTTAAAAAAAAAATTGAGATACTTGCTTTTGGCATTACAATTTCACAGATTTGACTTCATGGTTAACTATACTTGTGTGTGTGAGCCAGGGATGAGTGGACTATCTAGGGCATGAGTTTTGCTCATGCAAAGTGAAAGTTTTTGTGTTGTTTTACCATTTCTGTAAGAGAGGAGAATTGCCATATCTCTCCCATTGCTGCCAAGTGTGTAACAACAGACACTTTCATGTTTTTCCTTAAAGTAAGGTGCTGCAAAAGCATATAACGTACTATGATGACCTGAAATATAAAGAGATAGCTGAGACATTTCCCCAATAACACCCTTGAAGCAAATAGTTTTGATTTTATTCTTTCCCATTTATTTCTGTTAGAGTACAGTAAACTGTAGGTCAGTTTCTTCTCTTGCACCCTTACCGTCTCTGCTGTACTTCCTTTGATTGCTTGTTTGATACTTACTCATTTCCCCTGGATCACTTCTCGTTACCAACTTATTGTATATGATGTTTTTAATGGAGGAAATGCCATCCTTAGAATAAATGGTCAGTGAAGTGCATCACTGATTCAACCTGCCCAGCTGTCATAAGCTTCACAGACAGGCCATCGAGCACTGCAGAAATGAGCCACACATTCCTCAGGCCTTATTGTATGAGACAGATGAAGTCAGTTGAGCAATGAAAAATGGGTACTGAGCTGTGCTAAGCTTTCACTAGTGATGTTGAGGACCATATCACAAGGTTTTCATCAGAGATAGCCAAGAGGGACATTTCTGAAATAGGGACAATCCAAAGGTCTAACAGCTCTTTCCAAACAAGGATGGAAAGTCAAAATATCTATTTTAACGAAATATGTTATGTAGCCTAGAGAAGGGATGTGGGGAGAAGAGGGAAAGCTGTTCTTTGATCTCAAGCCATTGCAGGCTATTGCAAAAAGAAAGCAATAATTTTTTCTTCTTGCCTATGTGGAATAAAACAAAAAACTAAGAGCTTCATTTTAAATAGGCTAAGAGCTCAGGAAACTCTTAGAGTAAGACAAGGAAAGAATAATTGGAAAACTTGTGGAGTCTCCATCACTGAAGGGCTGTAAGAACAGGTTAAGTGAATGCCAGCTGGGAAAGGCTGAAGTACAGGTGGTTCTTGAAACAGGAGAGACCCCTCAACAGGATTTAGCACATCCTTACTTTCTTTTATTTTGCCTTACTGAAACATTTTATTGTTGATTACATTTCATTTTAAAGCTCAGAAGTGTCTGAGAGGGATGTGAGTTGTTGCTTTATGTCTATTTAATACTGTAGCATCTACCACATTATCACAAATATTCCAGATTTACCATATAAATCATGGTAATTTGCTTAGCTATATATAACTACAGAAAAAGACATTCACTAATTGCCTGTGAAAATTCTAATTATGTTCTCAGGAAATGTTCACACACTGATCTTCCAGGGTGACAGATCTTTATTAATATAAAATTTTAATTTAATTTTGCATGTCAAAACTACATCTAGCTTCCCAAAAGTGAGTACAGCTACTAGGAACACAACTTGAAACACTCATGTTTGAAGAATAAAGTCTGTAAGTGCTGTGCCACCCATAGGCTGTAACTGAAAGCCAGACCTGCGGAGCTATAGGAGTGAATCCTACAGAGCCATTCACTCTGTCACATTTGTGGTAGAAATATAAACCTACGATCCAGCTGAAAAAGCGAATTCCTAGGAGAATGAGATGATGCCATAGGTTGCAAGCTCTGTTTCAAGGATCACATCTGCTTTATCCTTCAGTTTTTGGAATGGATGTGTTTGAAAGGGCAGATTCTAAGACGCTAAAACAGTTTTCCAGTGGTGAAGTTTTTCTCCATGTCTGATAAATACATTTGTAAGATGAATATTTTTTTTCAGTTAATATACCTTAGTGTTGCTAATACCTTTCTCTAGGAGCCTGTTACCTTTTTGATAGATGCAAGCTCTGTTTTAAAATAGGAAGGAGTGAAACTATGTTGCTTTGGTAAGGAGTGGAAAAAGGAGAAATCCTTTGCCCCCTCAGCTGAGGGAGGGCTTTGGAGCTGCAGAGCAACACTACATTGACGCTCTGCTGGGCAAGTAAGACCTTGCAAGGCATCTTTGCAAAGAACCTGGCTTAAAGCCAAGGCTTGCTCAAAGGAACCCGTCTTCTGGCATTTATAAGTGATTTATGTGTCAGGCAGACAGTTGGGCTGGCTGGTCACAAAACCCAGTTGGAGGATAAAAAAAGCTACATCTCATGCTGGAAGGTTTCTGCTCTAACCAGTAGCCTTGCATCTGGTTCGCTGATGCAAAGGTCCACACTGAGGCAGAGGAGCCTTCAGGCCACTTAAGTTACAAATCTCTCTTCTGTTCACTTTTTTCCCTAGAGCAGGGAGCTGGTGATGCAATATGTATCCTAGGAGGTCCTTTGCAGTAACACCCAGTGTAATACATATTAGAGTTTGAGATTGGTAGAGAGTGTTGGGGAAAGGAGGGCTCTGCATTCAGTGCAGGCTTTGCAATGTGGAAACTCTGAGTTCATTCCTCAGGTCAGCAAAATGCTGCTAGTTCCATATCTTCTGCCTTTTGGGAATTGCTTTTTCATAATCAAAGCTAGATCTCTTGCTGGGAAACCCTTGACTTTGTGCACATCTTGTCACTGAGTTAGTGTATTGGGAAATCCTATATGAAGTAGCTGTGCTAGTTAACCTCTTCTGACTCTGTGCTGCTCTAAATTGCCATGAAAGAGAATCAGGGGTATATCGAAACCCTCTGGCAGCCTCCCAGGGACTAGGGCCCTTGGAAACTGTGCACCCTTGACTCCATTCTAAGTAACTGTGAGGTTAGGCCCATGGTGCAGGGGCAACGGTGGATGGCTGGCTCAGACACTTCATTCTGCAGGGAGATCTTTGGTACTGATGGCAGTTCTGCTGGAGTCCTGCACACAAGAGGAGAAAACCCAACCTCTCAATGTCCCAAACAGCAGAATAGCTGCAGGAGGCAGCATAACTAGTCAAGCTAAGGTGAAAGCAAGCCAGAAAACATTAAGTGCTGCTGTCTAGATTCATCCATCCAAGCACCTAGTATGCTACAGCTCAGCAGGTAAGTTTGGCCATCAGATTCAAACAGACTCCTGCCAGTCTTACCCACAGCACAGCAAGATCCCTGACAGAATCTGTCAAACAGAAATACTCCCGTTAAATTTAGTGAAATACAATGTGTCTTTTTAAGTGGCACAACTTCCAAGGTTATCTCTCATTTAGTGACCTCTCATTCAGTGAAGATCCTGGATTTTGTCCTTAGGGTAATGCCAGCCCTCTGTCCTGAGATGCCATATCATAGCCTGCTTCAGCAAATCCCACGGTACAGAACTGGTTGGACCTTGTATCACAACTAAGTTGTTTTACAGAAGTTGAGAAAATACATTGAGCTGACAAAGCGAGAACCAGGTATATCAAAATAAAGTTTATTCTTAAAATGACTAGTTAACACATAACAGCAAGGATTACATAGAGGAAAAGTGCAATTAGTGGAGGAGACTTATTTCACCTTAGTATTTATCATCTCACTGCACTGCAAGTAGCTTCACACTCAGGATATTATACTTCTTAGCTGTGGACAAAAATGTGGTTTATATTTTGATGTTAACACCATTTCCGTACAGCTAAAAGGTGTGCCAGTATTCACACCTGCTGAGCATGTGTTGGACAATTTCTCACACAAGTCTTACATGAAACACAGATCACCTTTACAGTTTGACAGCTCAGAAAGCTAAATTATAAGCATACAGATACAAAATATATATTAGGTTACTAAAGTCTAAAAAAAAAAAAAGGAACTTCAAAAAATGAGGTAAAAGAGAACAGTATTCTATGTGCAAGCCTATATTCAGTCTAGAAAAAACTAGTAGCAGCCTTGCTCTTTAAAAGAAATCAGTTTTCACAAAGTGCAACTAATTCACTGTCTTCAATATGAAGGACCTTGCCTATGTTACACACTTGTGAAAAGTCATTGCTAACTTTGCAATTGGGAGGAAGATACTCAAACAACAGATGCTGTAAGATTAGATCAGGTGATGAATAAAAGCACTTAATGCTGCTACAGACCAGGAAATTTACAAAAATTGTTGTTTTGTCACCTGACCCTATTTCTGGCACATTAGGGTGGCTCGAAAATTTTCTTTAAAGGCACATTTTTCTTTCAACATTAAAAGGTAACCATCTGCCTGCTAAGTGAGTAGGATGAAGTCAAGGTTATATTTGTTATCAAATGCAAGGCCTTCAAAAAAGCCAGTGAGGACAGAGTTAATCTCAAAGTTACAGTCACTTCCACCACTCACTTTGCATTACTTTCTTTAGTCTTTTTATCCCCTAGAACTTCCCCTGGGATTTAGAAAAACAGCTTTGGAAAGAAGCAATTAGAACATTGCACATCTCCAAGTTATATAGCACATTCTACCTCTTCCTCTTTTCCTACTTCTCCATTATCCTCTCCAAGCTTCTGAACCTGCATTGAAGCCACAAATCTTTGCCACGCATCCCTACCTGCCTCTGCTACAAGCACGTAGAGGCTCACAGCCAGCCTTCTGACAGCATCTACTGCACTCCTAACAGGTGCAAAGTGAATTGTGACATTCTGTTAACATAACACCCCTGTGCACACACACATACTCTCACGCAGTTATTACAGCTTGCTAACATACCATTGCCTCCCATACTACTTTGCAAGTTTCTCCCCTGGAGTGACCCAGGAGACCTGACAGCAGAAAGTAGCATATACTTGAGATACGGGCATGCTATTCCTACAGTAGGTGGCATATGCATGGGGTTTACCTTGGTTTTCTTTCCTTCCAAGGATAAGCTTTGGCTAAGAACTTCAGTAGCATAATATGGTTTAACAAGTCCCACAGGCTAACGAATTTGGATTTCTTCAGACAGCAAACATAACCTGCCAGGTGGTTTCGTCACGTAGTATGTGAACCAGAAAACTAATGCTGTTCTGTTGCCAAAAGGAGGAATGATTCCTTGGTATTATGGATCACCAATATGGTGATGAATTTTCAATCCGACCCAGGCTCTGCCACTGGGGAAAGAGGCCACTGGACAGCCTCGGACTGCCAAGCTGATCAGGCTCTCTCTCTTGTCCTCTCCTTGGAGTTTGAAGATCTACATAGTCTTCCTTGGCAGATGGTATCTGAACACCATCAGGCTTCCACTCTGCATGAACGATCTTGTAATTCTGACCCTCGTTATTGTCCCAGAAGGTATGTCCTTCACTTTGGTAAGAAATGCAAAACTCTATCTTCTCTTCAGAGGAAATGGCAGGAGGCAAGTCGATCGTAAATGAGAAGGTATCATTTTCAGAATCGCTGTAAACATTGTTCATGTATACACACTCAACATCCCTGTAGGTCTTCCACGTATCAAAAGTAATTCGAACCTGAACCTTTTTCTCAAAGCTCACATTTTTTACTTTCACAGTGCCTGACAGCACCTTCTCTTGCAGGGTGCAGTTCTCCAGGCAGACCAAGTTCTTCTGCAGGAGGTTCCTGAAGTCCAGGTAGTCAGCTGAGGGCTGAGGGAAACCCAGAATCAAGTTTTTCTCCTCATGCAGTTTTAAGTCAGATGTTATGTCCTCAATGCCTAAGAGGTCAAACTCAAGATCCCACCCAGGGTGCTCCTGGAACTCAGAGAAGGTGTGTATCGCCGTCAGGGACAGCCCCTTCGAGTCCGCAAACACAACTCGCTTCTTGGCTCGGGCTGACGAGTGGTTCCAGTCACTCGTTTGAGCTTCAGAGTCACGTTTCACATGAAGGCACGGTCTGAGAGGTTTGAGTCTGTTCACAAAGTTGTTTCTTTGGCAGTCCTCGAGGGGGCTGAGAAAGCTCTTCAGCGGCGGAGAATGGGCTAAGCAAATTCGCATGGCCACGTCTACAGGCATGATGGAGCTTGGCAAGGGTCTCGGGTCCAAGAGCTGTATCATTCTGAAAGAAATAATAATGTCCTGTGTTTTTGCTTTTTACATCAGATAGGAAGCTTCTTAAGAATGCATATTTGCTTCATCCACTCTCCTAATTATTCATGGCCTTGTCTCTGCACACCTCTCACCAATGCAGCCTAAATTAAAATTGACAGTTCTACCTAAGGAACCAGGGTGAGACTAGCCAGTCATTTCTTGCCAGTCCTGAACTTCTTCAATTCAAATCTTTGCTTTATCCAAACCTCTGAAAAATAGATTTTTGTGACAGCTAATTGAACATATTTCCTTGAAAATACAGGAAAAAGAACATTCTAATAACCAGTAAAACAGATACAGTTAAAGAGGAAGTGCTCATCCACTTTAGCTCCCCTCTTAGAGGCTCTGACCCAGGTTCTTAAAATTCCAACAAGCTGGATCAGCTGCTTCATCTCTGGAGAGAGACAGCACTATATAAGCAAGTTGACTATCCCATCAGAGCATCAAATGGGATTCTATGTACCTTGATGCAGAACCATCACACTGTGGCTTTGAACAACCATTAGGCCACGTTTTAGACACTTATTTTGGATAACTAAGATGAACAAAAATCCTAAAGCACCTTTGGAAATATCTTCTATGAGCTATTAACCCAGGTCTAAGTAGTACAGCTCTTTGCACTGTTAATGTTGACTGCTGAGTGAAGAGGGGGGAAAAAAAGGGAGAGGGGAGAGACCTCCTTATGCTTCAAGAATTGACTTAAAAACAACTTTTGATAATCCCCAAAGATGATGCCAAAAGCCTACTGCAAGTATTCAATAAGAATGCTACAGCTTTATTTGTAAAGGCTTACTCATAATGCTCACTCTCAGATGATGAATATCAGAGTTACTATGCAAGAACATGGCCCATTCAAGGCCAGTTAGCTTGAATATTTGTAAAGAGGGGCTTTGACTGCAGCACATCCCTGCTGAGATGGATGCAGTCCTTGCTGGAAATCCAGAATTTGGTTGAGTCAGAGAAAGGCAAAGGCTTTGCCACTTACATAAAATACTTTCTGCTTCCCAGAGTTCTCCCTGGTATTCCAGAGCCCTGCCAAAACCAAAGTAGAATCTGTGCTGGCCTGACCTCCTTATTTTTTTTTTTTTAATTGTGGAGTTATTTGCCATAATAAGTAGTAGGAAGAGAGAACCCGAATCAAACAAATGACGTTTTTCTTTGCTTTAATAGGAAAAGAACTCAGGTTTCAAAAACACTCTCTCTGCAACTTTGGTGACCCAGTGCTCCTGAGCAGTGTCAAAAAAAAAAAAGAAACAAAAAACCCCAAACAAACAAACAAAAAACCAACCAAACAAAAATTTAAAAAAAAAATAAAATAAAAAAAAACACCGAAACAACAAACAAACAGTCCAGCACGCAAAACCTGAGAAAGGCTCCTGGAGGAGGCACCACCGGGCAGCCAGGGAAGGGCTGAGCAGCACCGCGGGGCACTGCCCGGGCACAGGGGACCCGCACGGGCGGGAGGGGCGCGGAGCAGAGGGAGCCCCGGGGCTGCGCTGCCCGGGACCGGCTCCGCTCGCAGCCCCGGCCCGGGCGGAGCAGGGCCGGCGCTTACCTGGTGCAGTGCATGGGGACCGCGCC
>VXAY01007345.1:1979529-2001251 GCA_013399855.1 Oxyruncus cristatus | reverse complement strand
CCGGCCCGGGCGGGGCGGTGCAGGGGAGCGGATGCTGCCGCCGCGGCCCGGCCGGGCTGGGGGTGCCCGTGGCGTGCCCGTGGCACCCCCGTGCTTACACACCCCCGGGTTCCCTCTCCTTCCCCCTACCCTGATCTGGCGCTGCCGTGCTCTCCCGTCCTTTAGGGAACGGCAGGAGCGAGGCCCCCGCAGAGCGGCTGCGGAGCTGCGGGCGGGCAGGGGCTGCGCAGAGGCTCCTGCTGATGGATGCATGGCACATGGATCAGTATGCTGTCTATGCACGTATAATGAGAGTATTCATAGGTCAGTAAGACTTCAGTTTCTTAGTTCTGCCCCTTGGTGACTGAAGTTCTTGCCTTTCATGACAGTACTTGACACTACTAAGTGTCACACAGATGAAGCCTGAAGCACTACCTGGCAATGCAGACAAGGCTTTGGAAAATACTGCTCTGTTTCCTGGTGCCAGTTATTCAGGACGACCTTGCCTGGTCCTCTGCTTCTCGAGTTGCATTCCTGCTGCTCCCATTACTCTTCCTCTTCTTTCCCTTCTCTTATCTTTTGGTCACTGCAGCTCCCTCTGAAAGACAGATGATATTTTCTCATCATTTGCTTGGGGAAAGTGCTAGAAAACAGCACATGTGTGTCTCGGAAGCCTTGCTAGTAGCCTTACTAGTTGCAAAGGGTTAATTTTTCTTTAGGAGGAGCTACAAATAATTTCAGCTCAGCAGCCTGCCTGGCAGCAGTAAGCCAGGCCCAACACCCGCCATGGGTATAAGGGAGGACTGCACACATGGCTGGCAGTTATCAAATCCCTTCTATTTACCCATTATAAAAAATTAGTTAATAACTGGAGAAGTTTTATGAGCCTGTGATACTTGAATGTTTGTCCACACAGCTTCCCCCACAGCACCACTTAGCTGGGCTACTGCATTATCAGAGATCACGTGCAGCAGCACTATCTGCAGGTATTAAGTAAGAGCTGCTTGAAGCCTGCACAAAAAGTTATCTCAAGGCTTGGCTACACATAGTTCTGGTACTATGTAGTAGCTCATTGCACTGTTTGCTGCTATGAAATATTTTGCTCCTGTTGTGTTAAAATACCTGTTTTGCCTGAGCTGGAAAACATAATGAAAGATGGTTTGAAGTTATCTGCTTAGCAAAAAAAAAAAGTACTGAGATGCAGAGCCTTTCATGGGGAGATCATTGACCAAGTCAGTAAATATGGACTGGATACAGCAACTTTGTGCCTAGCTGGTAATCTGGAGCACATTCATGGCCGTGGACTGGTGCCACAATTTCCGGTTGCCAATACAAGCAGAGAGGATTGTGCAGGGCCAGGGAACTCTTTCCTCATCTGAGGAGTCATCCCTGAGTCGAGGCAAACTGACAGTCACACCAGTTCATACTGTCAGTGATGGTTCCCTAGCTGTGCTTTTTATAGAAGACTCAGGTTTCCAGATACTTTGGTTCTGCAGCTCTTCTGTCATCAGCAGATCTGTCTGTTACCTTTCAAATAGGGCTGTTAAAATGGGAGTAGCAGAGG
The DNA here is from genome assembly GCA_013399855.1 of Oxyruncus cristatus. NCBI lineage: Eukaryota > Metazoa > Chordata > Aves > Passeriformes > Cotingidae > Oxyruncus > Oxyruncus cristatus. Next base: position 1,999,708 of record VXAY01007345.1, on the reverse strand, counting down.
AAAAACATTCATTGTCTTACTATGCATTTGACAGCATTTTGTGGTGTATCAGCTTTTCTGACATTTTTAAGTGCAAAATGACAGAAATATATTCCTGGAAGAGGCAGGGCTGATTATAAAATCAAGACCCATCATAGGGGGTTGTACCTCCAACTGCTTCTGTAACAAGGAAACCCAAACTGATCACCCAGACTAGTTCTTTGTCTTTTCCTGAGTAAGTTGCACATTACATGTAGTAAGATAATTGCAACAAGTTAGCAATAGTAAATACAGTTTTATTATAGCTACCATAGTTTCAATAAACCTTAAATGTATATTTTTAAAAACAGTTTGCAGCCTAGATGATCCAGATGCAATGTAAGGCACAGGCTCATTTTGGAAGGAGTTCACTGAGGTTGCTCGGTGACATACAGGCACTTTGTTTCACACTGTTCTGTTTAAAGACAAATATATGGTATTAGCTCCACAGTGAATACTTTTATATGCAGATGCCCCTCCGGCTCTCACTGTTCTTCACCTGCCTGAACTAACAGGGACCTTTCAATCGGCAGCTCTGAGAGCAGATAATGAGTGATCATGCCTTTCTCTCAGCTATCAGGCAGCGATGAGCTGGTCTGATCATCTGTTTGTTGGCTCTTGCCATTTTATTAAAAATGAAAGAGCTGCTTTTTTCAGTCTGTGTTCTGAAATTGAGTAGTTAAACAAGGTTTTTGCGGTTTACTCTGACTTTATTATTTTCAGGTTGCTATGCTTCTCTGCTGTCTTCCCCCACAGCTGCAGGAGGGAAGGAAGGAAATATGTTGCAGTTGAGGATATAGAAAGAGTAGAATAGTCTTCAGTATTTAATTGAAGCCTATTGAAGCAAAGATAAGCAAATATTTCCTTAGAGCAAATTAAGTCATGACCACATTTATAGTGGTCAAATAAAAGTCCAGAGAGAAAAAAAAGATAGCCATTTCACTTGTATAGTAATTGCACCCCTTGAGAAATTGCTGCTGTTTGCTCGATGGGAGAGCAATGCCAGCTCAATGCAGTTAGACTGTGCAATTGAACAGGGAAGTTTTTGATTCGATTTTGGGCTTGAAACTGAAAAGAATTGGTAGGCCAAAGAATATGTCCACCTTATTTTGGCTGGCACATGTGTTGTTCCTAGAGCATCCCACAACACCTGTGAATGAGACAGAGCTTTAGAGAATTTAAAGAATATCTGTGGTAATGACAGGACTAGGGACAATTCTGTCACACAAAGTTTACAGCAGCCTTCTTTTTTTTTTTTCCCTTGAATTGAGCTCTTCTGTTCAATATTTACCCTCTACTACTAAGACTGATCTTTGTAAACGTGTACTATCTAATAAGTTTGGCTGCAAGATTCTATGAATGCGACTGTGATGCAAATAGTAATTATTCAGGCACATAGCAAGGCTGGTCAGTTGAGCCTGTGAGCCTTTGAAAATTTGAAATCGCTGATTTATCTGATGAAATACAGTGAGCAGAAGTCTTATTTAGTCTAAATAGAAGACTGTTTTCTTTACTTGCTTCTCAGAACCCTTTGGTGAACTTTGAAAATTCCTGGTAGTTATGAATATATACACAGGAAACTTGTCCTTGGAAACTGTCATTGTTTCAGGGATTTCTTCATCACTGGCACAGTCCATATGAGGAAGAAATACGTTTTTGATATTCTTAGAATTTTTATTAGCTCATTTCTCATGGTTCAACCAGACCTAACATGCTCTAGCTGTTGGGATCCCCTAACCGAGACATCTGTAAATTGTGATCACTTGTTAATAGGTAGATCACAGAAAGTCTGGAAAAAAGTACTGCAGTGTCCCCACTGCACATCCATCCCCTAGAGAAAGGGGCAAGCATGTGCAACCAAACACACATGCAAAGATGGATGGGGTTTATGTTTTCTTACAGCAACAGGACATAGATCTAAGTCATTGAGCGTTGTCAGAGGGTCTAGATCTCATTTCATGTCAGTCAGCAGTGCAAGTTCTTGCCACTCTTGTCACTTTGTAAGGCTAAATTCAAAGACATTTAAATCTGAGACATTTAAATTCCTTGAAACTGAAAGCTTTGGATTGAATTAGAAGCTAGAAATCGATTTAAAATGTCTAATCTTGTTAATACTGATTAATGATAGTCCATTGTAGATGAGTCATCATTTTGGAAATGTATAGAGTAAGAGAAGTGTGTTGCTTTCTGAAACAAGTGACATAGAAAAAGCAAAAAAATGTATCTCAGGCTGCTCGAATATTTTATGTAATGTGATTATATTAAATTCAGGATATTTTGAGCAAGATTCCTTAAACAGCTTTTATGCAAAATGCAGCCTGTTAGAAGTATAATTGCTTTGCTAGTACATAGTAAGATGAAATAAAGACAATGCCACATTACATATAAATTGCTGCAACTTAGAGTGAAAAGGGAGAGCAAACTGAAAGAAGGAAGAGCATGAATGTAGGTATTCATTCTTGGAATAACCTGAACTTCCCAAGAAGTTTTTCACGAGAGTGCAGAAAACAAAACACATACAGATATTTTATACATGATTATAAATCTGGCTTATAAATACAGATCATTTTTTTAGAATGCAAAGGCTTTCCTAGATGTTTGAAAGAAATACAGTATTTCAATATTACAACATTCCTTCTCTCAATTTTTTGTGGGTTTTATTTTTAATCACACACTCGAGAAGGTTGAACCTTGATATTCTTTGGTCAGGCATTTCATAAATACAAATCATGTTGCTGTGTGTAGATAATCAGTGTTTATTCTGTATTCTTTTTCCTAGGCCCAGGTGGAGGAAATACCTCTGCTGATGAGTAGTCTTTTCCAAAGCAAACAGTAAGTGAATTGCTGCTTTGTGCAACTTGGTTTATGTTTAATGCTGTGTGAACAAGCAAATGTTGGCTGAGTAGACACTTCCATCAGCTATGTGGGAAGTATCCTCGTTCTTTCCAGTCTCTCAAGCAAAAATGTGATTTCTTTATCCGAATGTGCACAATTGCCTACAGACTTGCAGGAGCCACATGATTATTCAATATGATTGCTATTCACATAAGACTTATGTTGAATAAAACCTTCATCCTAAATGTGCATTGCTATATCTGACAGCGGCCCAGCTAACAGCTGCAATATATTCACCCAGAGTGTTCAGAAGCCTTTGAAGGGTCTCAATAACACTCCTTTTCTTGTTCCGCCGCCCAAGAGGCTAGATCCATTCCTGTATTTTAGGTTCTCTTACAAGGTTCTTTTTGTCTTATCTATCACATGGGAAGAATGGGGCTTGGAAATCAGTACATTCAAATTCTGTGTCAAAGTTTTCTTGGATTTTCTATGTGGGGAAAAACCTCTCCCCTGTGGCATTGGTCTAAGTGATGAATGAATCTTTTCTCTTTCAGATTTAGCCTAATTTCTAACCACATCAGACAAAAAATTTGAGGTTTTTAGGATCTGACCTAGTTATTTTTTTTTGAATGTACAACATACATATATATGTATATAAATGTATATTTCTCCAGTTTCACAAGGGTCAAATGTCATGCAGAGATTCATATCGTTTTTAGATTTGCTGGAAAGAATGAAGCTCTTTAATCCAAGTGCTGTAACATCAGCAGTCCCCTTTCATCCTGCAATGGGAAGGGAAGTAGTTATTGTCCTGGATGTAGGAAGATTTGTGGCCTAAATACCAAATTTCCAATAAATTGGTTTCTTTGGGTTATTCGTGGATGCTGCTTCCCAGAACACAGATGGTTTACTGTCAAAATGTGCTTGCTCCATATATGCATTAATGCCTACAGTAAGTTTTACAATCTTTAAAATGGTTTTAATCAGTGAGAATACTCTTGCATGCTTCTCTGGAGAATTGCAGTCATAGAATAACGGAGGTTGCAAGAGGCCTTTTGAGGTCATCTAATCCAGTCTCCTTCTTCAAACAGGACTAGGTTCAAAGTTAGATCTGGCTGCTCAGGTTGCTTGTCCAGCTGAGCTTTTAATACCTGCAAGTACAGAGAGTCCACAGCTTCTTAGGCAACCTGTGCCATTGCTTAACCCCTCTCGTAATTTTTTCTATTTATCTGTCTGGAATTCCTGTGCTGCAACGTGACTGCTGTCTCTTTTCCTTTTGCTGTACATATCAAGTGGAAGTCTGGCTCCATCTTCCTCTATTCCCTCTTAGTAGCGGGAGGCTGCAGTCTGACCCACTGTTACTTAGCCTTTTCTTTTGCAAGTTAAGCAAACTCAGCTCTCTCAGCCTCACCTTCTGCAGCACATTCCAGTCTGCTAAGCATCTTGGTGACCCTCCACTGCCTTCACCCCAGTTAATCCATGAGGCTTTCTTATTGAGGAAACCTAAAACTGGACACAGTTCTCCAGATGCAACCTCATATGTGCCCCATGGAGGGGAAAAAACATTTCACTTAGCCTTTAATTCAGAACTTAAAAACAGATCCATGGTGTTCTCTCACACATATAACACAAGCAGAACTTTTTTGTTTGCTGAGGCAAAGGCTCTGTGCAGTTTGGTACATAGATAGTGGTGCAATCTCTTCAGGGCTGTTTGGTTTGTTTGGGAAATAGCAGTTATCCCACCGGAATTTTGACATATAATAAGTACATTTCATTTGTGGGTTGTGGGAGTCTTCTTTAATAACTCTTTGTTCCAACTCAGTAGTTTTGGAAATCATTCTCTCATATGATTTCAGTCATTTAGGAAAAGGCTATTGTACTTCTGTAGATAGACTATTGAAGTCTCAGGCTCTCAGGACTTTTCATTTAACATCTGCCTCTACTTCCAAATGTTCGCTGTTCACACTTACCTGTAAAATTGAAAAAAAGTTTTCTCCAAAATGCTGATATACAAACCATTTGCTTTGCTTGCTGTCACGGTCAGGCCAACTTCAAACTTGTTTGAGGCTTTTGCTCTCACACTACATCTGAAGATTTTCCACAACTCTATTTCCACACATGTTGCTGTTTCCATCTTCCTGTCTCTTCTTCTAATTTTGGTTGGTGACTTCTCATGCTGTTGATTTACATTTCACCTTCTCACCCCACTTCATGTCCCTTAATCTATTACCCAAGTCTGATTGCTCAGCTAGCTTAGCAAAAGCCACTAAGACTTTCATGGCTACTTTACCTCACCTCACTTAAGCATTCATGATGGCAACGTTTCAGTTTTATTTTATGAAGCCCCTTAAAAAGCCATCCAATGCAAAAAATCACAGCCGCTCTTTCACCATGCTGTTCCTACACTGACAAAAACTGGCTTCAAACCACTCAAGGTTGCCACACATCCTTTCTGGCTAGTTCTTTTTAACCATTTTGTGTTAACCAGGCAACAGGGTGAACTTTGTCCATTGAGCAAAACAGAGCCCATGCACTAATTTCTTCTAGCCTGTGCTCGACTGCAAGGCATACATCTCACCTTGGTGATACTGACATACATTTCCTAGTCATAATGCACTATTTAAGGGTATGAGGAGTTATTTGAGGGCATTTATCTGAAGAAAGCACTGAGGAAAAGGAATTCTCTTTTTTATTCCCAGACTAGGAAAATGAAAAAGCTTCTCTTAACTGGGGGTAGTTAGAAACTTTTCTTCGTTACAAAACAACAAGGAATAAACAACAGAGTACTTCTTGGAAACATAACATTAAACAAACAAACCCAACCTTTCTTTTTTCCCTTAGTAAGGAGTTCTATAAAGGATCCCTTCCCAGAGAATGAGATGGGACACAAAATAACATATGGCATGGGTGGTATGGCATTCATGAGCTTCTCCCAGGCTAGGGAAAACCCATCCTGAAGTTCTCGATTCTCTTTCCTGTGCCCGTATATTTCTCTGCAGTATGTTTATGTATGCAAAACTGCATAGCTCTAACAGGAGAGGCCCATGGAGCTCTCTAGAGTCCAGTAAAGGCAGTTTGTAGCCTATTGACAGGGCAGGAGCAGGCTGTCTCCCGAGCCAGGGCCTGACCATATCGACTGGGTGTTATGGGAGAGGAAATTGTGGTTCTGTCCTTTGGGAGCAAGCGAGGGAAGGGAGGAAAGTAAAATATTTTAAAAATAAAGGTTAATAAATCTTTTTCCATGCAACCCAGATTCCTAACTTTTTTTAACTCTCTGTGCCCCAAGGGGAAAGAAAAGTTGTTCCACTGTTAGCTTTTTTTCCTTGGGGCAGTAATAAAGATAGTGAGCATGAGAGAAAATAAATTCTGGCTCTGTATAAAACAGGTAGCATAGAAATTATGTATCCATTTTATTACTGGCATCATGTTTTACACATTTGGCTTCTTCGGAGAATAGCCATATTCATAATTATGCAGTCTGTATTTGAATATCCCACGAAGAAGGTATTTAAGGAGAAACTTCTCTGCTAGTCATAGCTCAGCAATGTTAAAAGCAGGATGGGGTGTTGGTCAATGGAATGTCTCTTTTAGAAATGACAGCCTATTTTCAGGACTGCTAGCTCCAAAATCAGGTTAAGAATGCCCTGCAGGTACAATAACAGAAAATAAAATAGTATACCTGGCCCTCTTATGTAACACAATGAAAGTACAGATAGAGGAAGAGAAGTGATGATTCATTATCTGTTCATCCAAAACCCAAGAATGCTGATACACATGCTACATCCTAAAGCTTCGCAAGTCTAAACGCATTCTTGATTATTGTCAAATCATCTTTTCAGATGCTGTGCACAGGAGCATGACCATGCTTTCTGTCATTGATCTTGCTCTAAATCAAAAGGTCTAGATCAGACTTAGACTCATTGGTATGTAATGTGTCTTCTAGTATGCCCTACTTCTACTGTCCCTTCTTATAAGCTTTACAGGTAATCTAGCACTAGTTTTGTCCTCTGTGTTTTTTAACAGCATATGGAACTTTAAAAATACATAATATAGTGGATAGCACACTATAGCTTTTGTAAATTGCATTCCAGGCTCATGCTCCTGCCCTGGTTTTTATAATAGACCTATAAAAAAATGAAGGCAAATTAATCCTTCTTGCAGGTAAAAGTCATTCTGACCAGGACAGGGAGCTTCCTGGACTCAGACATTTCTTTTTTTTTTCCTTTTTACATCAGTCTGCCAAAATTAGAAAACCTCCATTTTGCCATTTTTTATCAAAATGAAATATTAATCTCTATTTTGTTTAAACTATATAAACGTATTAGAGTTGGATGCCATGTTGATTAGAAACAACTGTGCCTAATGGAACTGCAGATTTTCTGAAAACGAGACCTATTCCAGTGTAAGCACATCAAACTGATTGTGAAGTGATGAATAACGTCTTACTACGTAAATATGGAAGGTTCCTGCCATGATTCTCTGGCTGACATTTCTAATGATACCTTCTCAGCTCAGTATATACAGATACATTCTCTTGCTTTCGTGGGTCTTTGAGGTCCTCTGTTCTTAAGATCATTTCCTTTCTTTATCCATATGAACTTGAAAGAGTAATTATACTCCGGAAAATCTTTCCCTGAACAGTGTTACCACACAGTGTGTAACCCTTACAGTGCAGCTAATAACAAGGGTGGAAACTCCCACTTGAAACTCCTACTACCAGTCTTTTCTTGATGGGGCAAGGGGATACTTAGAAAGCCATTCAGTGGGATGTATTCTGAGTTTGGAGACAATTATACTTTCACTGTGCATCATCCCCACGGCCTCAATAGTTCACAAAAATTTAATGGAGCACAGGGTTCCTTTGAATATGTGGATTTCAGTACTTCAGTACTAGTAAAATTTAATCAGACTGAATGGCGAAAACCAACTTCAATCTGTTGCAATGCTGAAAAGAAACACCATAAAAAACTATGATAGTTTCAAGAAGTGTTGCCTTTTTTTTACACATTTACTTCACCTGTCTGTGTTGTTTATGGAAAAAAGAGTGGTTCAGCAGACCAGCTGAGCAAATCTACTTTCCCTGCAGATTCATATTGGTATAAGTTTTAACAACTGAATGGAGATGTTTCCATACCTTATCAAAAGTATCAGATGGTCAAAGATCTGAAACAAGAAATTAGAGCAAGACTTTCTATCAGGAGGGAAACATGACTTACAGATATGCCATATTATATACGCTTCAACAACCTGTAGCCAAGCTACCACAGAATTCTTTGAGGCATTGTTATGTCATACAACGCTTTAATTACCACCAAAACTCCATTGCTGATACATAGCATCATACCAAAACCAGTTTTCTTCCTTTTTAAGTCTTATGAGTAGATGAGTTCAATTAGCCACTGAGGCTTCATTCTTGCAGATAATTGATTACTCATCTGCTTTAAATTTGCCTTTGGTAGCCTGGCTCAGCAGGCAGATGATAGGATGGCTAATGCGAAAATTTGTGCATGGATATAGAGCGGATAGGAGAGATATGAGCATACGTTCTGAAAAAATGCTTAGTTTGCTTGCTTTTTTTAAATCCGAAAAATAGGGCACTGATTTCCTGCTGGGGGGATACTTTTGAATAGGAATGTCTGGAATTACCTATTAAATTGGTTGTAACATGGAGTAGGAGGCAGAAAGCGGGAGGAAATCGTGGTGGAAAAAAAATGGATGTCAGGCTAGGAAACAAACCAAGCTCGAGGCTCCATATCTCAGAGGCTTTCTTCTGTCTCTGTGCAGAGTCCCAAAATGGCTACTGATATGGCATTTTTTTATGGAGTCCTACACTTTCCTCAGGAAGCAGAAGGGAACGCTTCCAGTTCATGCTGATCCTTTTCTCCCATCACATGTCATAATTTAAATGTAACATGTGCCAAGAAAGAACTAAGAAAAAATCTTTTTACTTAAATACACCGTCTAAATATGAAGGGAAATTTTAAGTCTTCATAAGTTCTGTATTTTCCCTGCAGCTGTGTTTTGTAGGCACATTTGATTTTATCTAAACATCATTACTTTGATAGAAATTCAATCTTGGGCTTTATTTAAAAAAAACAAAACAAAACAAAACAAAAACAACCAAACAAACAGAAAAAAAAACTTTCAGTGTCCTTGAGCAGTGCTAAGCACAAGGCCTCTAATTCAGAGGTGATGCTGGTCACTGCCCTTTGCTGTCTCCTTGTGCCTCAGGTGATGCAACACAAACATTGGGAAAAGGTGACAGCTAAAATGGTGTGTGACATTTTAAGAGGCACATTTTTTCCTGACATCCCATTCCTCCTCCTCCCTCTTTTTTTTTTTGGTCCCTGCAGCTAGAGGAGCTGTGCCAGTCAGAAGAGTGTCTAGCTGTTGTGTGCCAGCCTCGAGGCTGGGCTCACATGTCTGCAAAATGAACTCTCCATAGTGGAAAACTCATCACTCAACTGAGGCAAGGCAGGTTACTGGAGGGAATACAACAGGGAACTCAATCTGCTGTTCTGGTCCAGAGGACACGATGGGAAGGGATCAGATCCATCCTTACCTCCTCTCATGTGTAGCTAACACAGTCAAGCATTGATTCAGTGAGTCCTTCCAATTAATTTTGGGTCATGTAAGAGGTTTGCTGGACACACATCAGGACTTAAGATGAACTCCTTTGTCCTGAAAAATGACTAAGACAAGACATGTTCTCAGTTGAAGCTGAGAGGCATCTTAAAAGGTGAGCAGCCTGTGAGCTCCAAAGCAGTGCCTCACTGTAACAGTGCTATTAGTCCCACCATATGCTAACACACCAGGTGCAAAAGCAAGGTTAGCATGTCAATGGATCTGCTGCAAACACGTGCCAATTTGGCAGCACAAATGCACAACTATTAACGTATCTTTTAAAGGAAAGGCTCTACACCACATTCAGAAGCAACTTAAAAATAGGAGGGTGTTAGTTTCATATAAATAAACTTGGGAGAGTAACATAAGGTTGTAAAAGATATATAGCAAAGGATAAAATAAATCCCTGCAGGTCACTGTGGCCTTGCTTTGAATTCCTTCTGAATTTAGCCTAGAATGTCAATGCCCATGTCAAGTTGTTGTTTGCACACAGCACAACACAACTGGCCCAAGCTAAGCTTCAGACTGAAAAACCAATTCTCTTACCTCTGTCATATTTTTCCTTGGTAATCACTTGATCATTTAAACCCTTCCAATAGCTGACAGTAAAATTGCTAGTAAATAAGCTGTTTAGAGATCCCTGAATTGAAAGGCAGAATGTGAAATGAACACCAGTCAAGATACCAAGAAATTATGGAAGGTCTTTCTCTTCTCTGGAAAAAGTGTTACTGTTTGGGGTTTGTTTTTTTTTTTTTTCGGAAACATACTTTTTCCTACAAGAGAAACAATGTAAGTTTTCCTATTAAGAAGCCTCAAAGTGCAGACCATTGTCACACACTGGTGAAAATATCTACCTCCCTCTCAAAATCTCAACAATTTTTAGACTTCTTTTTTATATGCGGTTTTTTATTGTTTTGGATTCTTGGTTAACATTTATGCTAATGGTGTCATTTAGTAACTTGAAGTGCCTCAGTGTTTTTCAAGGTACAAAATAGCCTGGTTTTGTAGAATTACAAGGTAATTTGTTAGCTACATTTCTAAGGCAATATTTAGCATAACAAAAGCACCATTTCGGCCTGAAAAACCAAAGTCTTTCACTGCTTTTAAAATTTTCTGGTTTGAAACTTTTTGACACATAATGCACATGATGTTTATGGTGGTTTCTCTTCACTCAACAGATAGAAGGCAGGGTTTCCAAATGGCACCAGCTGTGTTCCAAGATTTATCAGTGCTTGGCATCAAAAGTAAAAAAAGCAGCAGAATTTGCCAGTACTCACAGTAACTACATACCTAGCTGCTTCACACTTCTCCCCATATAGATACAGAGGGGCTATATTAAGCTTTGACATAATTTATGTTTGGAAGCCAAGTCCAGAGAGGGTGAAGTCACTTAGCCTTCACATTTGTGCTGGGATCAGCTAAAGCAGAAGCAGGGGTTTAAAAGAGGACACTGGCAGTTTGCCTTAAAAAAAAAAAAAAAAGCCTCAATAAATCCTCTGTCTAAAGTATTTGGACAAAGTGTAACTTAGAAATTAAAAAAATCGGTAACCAGGCAATTTCAAAATACAAATAGACAACCTTGGACTCTTTGTCTCTTTGTGAAGACAAAGTATATTTCTGAAGTAAGTTAGTAATTAAAGGTCAAATCCGGTCCCATAGACTTCTTTCCTAAAGGATGAGTTTCAGTGCTGTGCAAAGCTCACTTCTGTCCATACATACAGGTCTCTATCTAGACTAACACTATGAGCTTGACCTGTGTGGGAGCATGGCTTGGAGTTCATACGTTTCTGATCAGAACATTAATTATAACAAGGTCCTGACTACCCCATTCTGCCGATAGAACTATTTGGGTGGTTCAGATATCACTTTGCAGCACATCTGCTTCTACTTAACTCCTCCTTCACTCTTAAATTAACTCTTACCATTCCTACAGTGAACTCTTCTACCATCCCAACTGGGTAATCACCTCGATAAAAAAGAGAAGGCAGAGGTGTGTACAGTAGTGCAGCACTCCCTGTCCATCTTCCATCCATCCTGCTGCCTCACAAGTTGCCTGCAGCCTCAGTGGCCCCAGATGCTGGAGTCTCCGCATTGTGAGGGACCAGCTCACACAATCTCTTAGCCTGTGCTTCCAACATTCAAGGTTGTTACTTTAGAGAGTGGTTGCGGGGCAGCCATTAGTACATAGTTACGGTTTAACCAGTATGGTTTCCCATAGCTTTTTTGAGCAATGCAGGTAGCATGAATACTTGTTTCATTTCACACTGTTGTGAAGCATAATGTCTCTGATTTCTTATACAAATGGGTTCTTTTCTTCAGGGACATTAAATATTCCTTTTAAGAATGTTATGAGCTCAGCATCAAAGTACGTTATAAATCTGTCCAGAGATAAACAAAACAGTACTGAGGAATATTAGCTAAGGGAATCTATTGTAAGATTTATTTATTTCTCTCTCTTCTGCCAGGACAGAAGCAAAGCCTTTAGATGCTTCTCCAGTCCTAAGGAGACTGGCAGCTGACTAGCTTGTTTAGCAAAGCATTTAGGTATGCTACTGAACTTCCCATGTGCAGGTCCCTCTATATGACTACTCCAAATATTACAATACTTTGCTAACCAAAACTGGGCCACATGGGGAAAAAATAACTGATTCAGCTTTTAGCCAAGGTGGCCTACACCTACAGGATTCCATGAGATCTCTGCTAAAAGCAAACCAATTCTCCCTCAGAAGCTGGTGTTACTGTGCTGTTAAATGCAGGAATCAGTTTCTACATCATACTCTCTGTAAGGTGAATCCAGCTTTCCAGAGCTGCCCTCTCTGTGTTACCTGAGTAGATGCCAAAAGAGAATAGCTCAGAAAAAAAGTATGATTTTATTTTATTCCAAGTTCGTTTTGCTAAAAGCTCTTTTGGCCTAATTTGAGGATTACTAATACCTCCTGATGATTCCTTACTGTGATTGTTCTGTCTTGGATAAAATGAGGATAGGCATGTGTCAGTTGTTCTGATAAGTCCGCACTTCAGCCTCTCAGATCTTTGCTACAGCAGAGACTGCTTTTGAGCCACTCAATCTAGCTAAAAAATGGGAAACTGATATTCCCAATAGACTTTTTAGATACTGTCACGAAGGGCCTGTATAGAGAAGAAAATCCCTGAGCCATTTGTTTGTACACTGTCATCAGTTCTTCAGCGCTCTGCACCCTTCTGGTTGTGTCAAACTAACTTCAATGATAAAAATAATTTGTTTGCCTACGATTAAAGATCCCTAGTAACTAGCACGCATTCCATGTATTTTTTCCGAGGAATATAATTTATCTTGGAACAAATACAGATTAGGCCAACTTGTGTCCAGTGTTTATCTGTTGCACAGGAGTTTCATTTACAAGCTAAGAGGGCCACAAGAACAGCTGGGTGCTATGTTGTCTACACTGCAAGGGCTATTCTGGTCCACACTGGAGAGTTTCCATGCATGGACTGTATCAAGAAGGCAGCAGTAGCTCTGCTGCATGAGCTGTCCAGACAACAAAGGATCATTAGTTAAATTACTTCTGAAGAAAACCAGTTAGTAACCTGCTGTGAGAAAGCTATTTCACTGTTAGATGCCTGTGGGACCTTTATTTGTGTGTCCACATACTGTGTGCAGTGATAGTATTTCAGGTGTCTTTAAGGTCTTAATCATGCTCACTCCTCCACACCAATCTAATCTTCCATTCAGCTGTTCTATTTCCACTCTTGAAATTGTTCAAGTCATGAGGTGGATCTGGAAAGTAAGTTAGGTTCCCGTTTACTGGTGAAGTGGGGTGGGAGACTCCTTCAGCTAAGTACTTATCTTGAAGACCAAGGGGCCTGGCCAAATGAGGCAAAAAATTGAAAAGGAAAGAGAGAAGGATGACCACTCACTCTCCTGGAGGGATTCCAGAGCGATAGAACCTGAGATATATTTAGTTTTAACCCCAAGTAACCTCAGTGTTGAAATGAAATCTTGTGTAACTTCATCTTAGCAGCAATCATTAGCATTTATGTAAAGTAAAAAGGACCTATTTTTTAATTATAAAGCAATGGATTCAGTCACCCTAAAATACAAAAAGATAACTTTTAAATGTATGTCCCGGATAGCTAAAATCCCCATGACATAGGATTACCCTATGCCCGCAAGAATATTGCCATCTAAAGAGGACTTTATCAGGTATTGGGCATTGGCTGTACTGGCCCAGTACACAGTGGGCACATGTCATACAAAACCATCACAGTCCCAGGTGAAACACAAGCACTACGATTTACTATTTTTAGGCAGTAAGATTACATTACTGTGGATTCATGATCTTGAGAGAGTGACCACAAAGCAACATTTCACCCATCAAGGTATGTTTGATGCAAGAAGAAAACCAGTAATTTTCTGGAATGAATGGGAAAATTATTTTCTATGCATCAGTAAAGACATAAGTTATGGTTATAAGGCTTTCTATAAACTATATAGAAGAAACATCTCAGTTGCTTGTAATAATTACAGAAAGAAGTGAATCACAGATATAATCCTAGAATAAACAGTCTGAATAAAGTGCCTCAAATTTTCCCTCTTTTGCTAGAAAATACAAAATGCAGAGAACGGTTTTATATGTACGTAAATGAATGTTACAAGGCCGTGCATTTATGTCAGTCAACTGTGGTGGAAACCAAAAATACTTAACTTGCTTTAACATCCTTTAAATGTATAATATTAACAATAAACAAAGACTACCAATAGACCATTTTATCAATTAATAAATAATTTTAAAAATTGCTTAACATTTAGTCAGGTAATAAATAAAAAGCTGGAGACCTGTATGGCAGAGTCTCAAAATGAAGCTAAATTAATGACTTTTAACTCAGTTTTGCAATCTAATTTGTTCTTAAGATAGTTCAAACATACAATTATTTTAGAACTTTTTGACCACTCTGAGTTTTCTACGTTTTGTTAGGCCCAATTCTTCATTAAATTTAAGGTATAAACAGCTTCTGTGTTGCTTTGTTTCGATCTCAGAGGTCTGATAAAGAGATTCTGTCTTCAATTTACTCATGGAACAAACAAATTAAACTGATGCCCCTTAAGTGAGGATTAGTCCCTTATATGCGGTGTGGCTGCCTACTTCACATTCAGGTAGGAATGCAAATAAATATTTTTACCTGGTAAATGTCTAAGTATTATGAGATTTTTCCTTTACAACAAAAATATCTTTGGATGGAGATTTTAAACCTTGCTTGCAGGAACATAAGAATTATCTTAATGGAGCACAAAACTTTTTTTCTCCAAGAATATCCGTCACAAAATGTACTCTACGTCTCTTGAGATGTTATTACTGGTTACAGTGAACCAAAAGGTGTTGGAAAAAACATCCCAAAGGAGAATTTTCTAGTTGTCATGTGTTGGATTAACTCTGTGATAACTTCTGCTTAGTAGGATACATACATAACCGTGTTCGTGTCTCGTAATCTGCCTTTAAAAAAAAAAAAAAAAAGTGTTATTTATTTTTATTGGATTTTACTGACAATTTGTGATAATTTGTATTGGAGTGTGACTGGCAACCACTTCAACTTGTTTCCTACTTTCTGTCCCTCAGTTAAAACCATGCATAAATATATTCTTCACAATAAGTTTTAGGATTTTAATGTTTTCATATCTGATTTTAATTTCACTATAATGGAATTCCTTCCTCTCATCTAAGTTTCTCTTCTGAATCAGTGCCATGGACTACTTTTCAGCAGGAGCCTTCCATTAGAAATAGTGAAATTTACTGCATTTGATAATTATTACTTCGTGGTGAAACTAAAACAAGTTCTTAAACAAAGTAACTGTGTCTCTTAGGCTAGAGTCAAGACCAGCCTAGGGTTTTTTCGTTGGTTGGTTGTTTTTTTTCCCTGGACTGTGAAACTAGCTGTTCCAAGAAGCCATTATTTGAACTGTTGAGAAATTGCCTCTCAAAGATCTGTCCTGAAATAACAGCTTGAGAGGGACATCACAATTTGCCAATCTACGTGCAAGTATGTGGAGTAGTACACTAACTCTTTCCAAACAACCATTGCCTTTAGTTGGTTCTTTGCTTTCCTTCACACTGTCTGCTCTGTGTGGTATTTGCATAGTATAGGCAACAACTAGTTTAGGTATCAAAATTAGAAGTATAGGCTTCTTATACCATCAGTGGAAAGAGTTACAGTGCTTCAGAGGGCAATTAAGAATGCATCACTGAGAAACCTGCCTGCTTTGTTAATTACTTGAAGGACCTGGGTGCTTCTGTTAAATGCCCGGAATAAACCGTGAAGATGCCTGAACCTCCACACAGCCTTTTTTCTCTTTTTGCTTTATTGGAATAGGAAACAAATATTGAAATCTGTTAAAATAATTGTCACTTGAACTGCAATTTAAATGCATGGAGAGTTTCTCACTAGTTGTTGCTCCTCTGAAAATTTACCCCCTACGATTATTTTTCAAGAGAATTGCTGTTTCCCTGTTACTACCTCAGTCTGTTTTATGCAGATTATAACATAAGTAGTCCACAATTTTTTTTCTTCTGATTGGCTTCAGAAAAGCTGAATATGTTATGGTTGGACAGACACTCCGGTTTGCCATTAATTGCTTTTTGCATTTTCATACTATTGTACCTATTTGAGATACAAATGAATCTGTTCTGCTGGCATCCCTAGTCAGTGCTCATCTTTGGCCTTACTGCTCCTCTGCTGCTTGTGGCTTTCTTACTAATAACAAATAAACTTCCCAGGTCTCTGCCATGTTCCCATGCTGGCACCCCATGTAATTCTGCTTTGCATGTGTGGAATCTATGCTTTTAAAAAAGCTCTCTGTCAGCCTGGAATGTTCCAGGCACTACAGAGAAACAAACAAAAGCTCCCTTTAAGCCCTCTAGACATGTTTCTCTCTAGCAGTCTTTGACAGCAAAACTGGAATAATTTTAAATAAATCACAAGGGTCCTGGACTAAAGGCTTTTTCTTCTGCGTAATCTGGTTTCCATGAACTCTCATACACTTATCCGTGCTTCTAATGCCAGGATCACAAGCTTCTCCCTACCACTAAAAAGAATCTTCTCTAACTGCAGTGACCACAGCTGGTCACCAAGCTGATGAAGAATTATCTTGGTTGCTGCATACACAGATACAGTATTTTGATAACTAAATCACCCACTGTTACACCCTGTCAACAACTCACAGTGTATCCCCATCTCCTGGAGGGACCGCTAGGCTCTGTGTTTGCTCCTCTCTGCAACGCTCAGTCTCTCAACATTTCACCATCTCCATGTCTCCTTTTGTTTTTTTAAACCCCTTTATTATTCCAGGACACCATTTTGTATTTGTTCCACTTTACCCCCATCTGCTGGTAAAACAAAGCTGTCACATATAACTACAGATATCACCAGATGTCACCACTAACTACAGATAACTGGAGATCTTGTTTAAGATGCATAGCCAAAGCACTTGATGGATAGAATAAGAAAGGGAAGGGAGAAAATTTCTTTAAAGATCCACTGCTACACATATTCACTGATTTACAGCCTGCTTTGATTTTGTTGTAAGCTCGCATTTCTTAAATTGATCAGCATCTCCTTTCATTTAGAAAAAGTAGCTTGCACTGAGAAAGTTTCTATTATAGTTGTAAAAATTTAGTAAAAAACAATACATTCCTTTTACTTCTCTCAAAAATTAACTCTTATCTTTATAGGAATGTTTTATTATTTCCTGATGTACAACATTAATTATCGCTGGTTTGGGGTTTTTTTCCCCAAGTCTCATCTGGAAATACTTCAACTGGAATAAATTTAAAATCATGCTCCTTTTGAAATAAGCTAAATTTCTGAATTTATTTAATTCTAGCATTTTACTTTCTTTCCAAGAGCAAGGCAAAGCACTGCAGGGACCAATTAGGAAGAGATGAGAAATCCTCCTGACATGAAGAGCTGACAGCTGAAAATACTAAATCTGATGGACTGCCTTGTAGATTGGCATGGACAATGTCTCTCACCATCAGTAAACAGTCTCCTAAGCAGAAAGGAAAAGAGTTTATTTTGAAGGCTGCCTTAGTCTGTCCATACCCAGCAGTCCCTCTCTTTCTTTATTTTTCTAGTTCTTTTTCTATTTATTTTTATTTTTTCCTCTTTTTTTTTTCCTCTTTTTCTGCTTTTTTTTCCCGCCTTTTTTTCTCCTTTCCTTTCCTGCCCTCTAGCGACCAACCAAGCATGTTTCTAAACAAACTGAACACACTTCCAAAATACTTTTTTTCTGTTAGGCCAGATTATGCCATTTATCCTAGTGGATAAATGAACTGTAAAGGTAGAGGCTGCTGGTATATTACAAATTACACTAAAAGGAATAACATTCAAATGTTTCCAAGCTGTTAATGCCTGAGCCTCTCAGGTGGTGTTGATAACAGGTGCCTCTTGAAAAATCTCTACCACATATATTGGGTGGAATTTGGCATATATTTAAGCTATGGTTTTCTAACCATACTACTGCACAGAAGATGGAAGAAAAACATTGGATTTTACAGATTATTTTCTCCTAACATAAATAAATATATAAATAAAACAAAAAGTAGGGATTTTTTACATGATGTGAATCTCAAAAGTCACTGTGAAGGCTATTAATACACCAGTCCTAAAATATGCTGAGAATGTTTGACTCAATGAAGTCAAGGCTGTTTGAATCCTGCTCTTACAGTATAATATTTTTCTTTAATTGTTTCTATTCATAGATACCTGCCATAGTTTCAAACTCAAGCTATCAGGAAGACATACTGGAAAAGGAAGTCAGGCAATAGATAATTTAGAATAATAGTATCTTTTGGGTATAGCGATGTGGATATAATGGGGAGTTTGTTTAATTTAGACCATGCTCTTTATAATCCTGCTCTTATTCTAACTCTTTTTTTTTTCATTAGCACTTGATAATTCCTTTAGCCAAGGAAAGAAACAATAATAGAATTTTTAATGAAGTAGTGAAAAATTGTTCTGGGTTTAAACTTACTTCGAAGACCTGAAGAGCAGGATGTGTTTGTATTTACGCAGGTATTTACACTACCACAGACTTTAAGATACACAGTCTAGATACTTTTAGATACACACTCTACTTCATCAATTTTAAAATCAAAGCAGTCAAGTTAGTGCTTTTACTACTTCTGCTGTAGGCCTGGAGAAGGGTTTATGAACTCAAAAGTTTGTACATTTTTTCCAGCTAAATTGATGGTGCTAATAAAGGATACAAATGGCAGCATTGCAGGTCTTGTTTTCAGTCTGTGGAGCCTGCACATAGGAAGGGAATTTTTCATCATGCATACTTTGGAGAAGCTGGGAAGGTCTGGGATGACTGCAGGCCTATGAGCCACATTTGATGACAGTTTATGCTGGAACATTATGGCCCCATGCAAAGCAGTGGATGAATTATGTATGTGTGACAACGCTGATCAAGGGGCTCTGGCCATACCCTGACTTTTCCCTGCCTGCTGAGCACAGCTTGTAGTTTAAACAAAGACACAGAGAAAAGCCAGTGGGATTATAGAAAACACACATGACCAAGGAAGGCATCATGTCAAAGCAAGTTGTTTCTGTCCCTGTGCTGGCTGCATTCTTCTGTCACACTGCTACTGTGTCTGTGTGTAAATCAGTAAACAAAACAGTGCGAGGACACAGACACAGACACTGGACCTTGATCTGTTACTGTAGCATGGTGGGGGCCTGGGACAGTTAGTAGTCGCCCCCACCAAAAAATTCCTGGGCACAGTTTAGGCAGGAGTATGAACCAGGGAGAGGCAATTTGGATGTAACTGCCCTGTTTCAGGGACAAGGATGTCTAACAGAGTGTAAATGACTAAACTGTACAAATGTGCTGGATCTCTTTCCATGTTCTTAGGCCATTGATTTTCCTAATGTAACAATAGTCTGTAAGTTCAGTTGGGTTTGGAGGTACTTATCTCTGCGTTTGGAACTGAAAGCACTGACTCTATTCAACTATCTTTTGCAAAAGTAAGCATTTTAATATGGCATAAGTGGAACATTTATCAACTGCATCCTCTTATAGTCAGTCCCATCTAGGGTCAGGCTTTTCCATCAAGCTGGCGAGGGTTGCTAGGCGGAAGGAGATGCTTTCCATTGTCTTCCAAAACCTTGAATTGGCAGTCAACTAACAGTATTTTCTTATAGCTGTGTTTCAAGATTAATAAACTACATCATTTATGTTTTATAATTTCCACTCTATAGTTATTATTCAATCACTTAACTTCCTTTTGAGCCATAGTACTTTCCTATGTAAGTAACTGTGTTAGGATCATGAAGTTATTAGCACCAAAACGCAGTCTTACACATTTAACGGGACGGGGGGGGAATCCCTGAACAGTCATCACCTCCTACTCTAAATTTAATTACTGTAAGCAGCACGAGCACATTTTGGAACGACTGTGGGAAGAATCGCTAGTGCTGCACTTTTTACGCTCATCATCATCATCCCTTTCAAAGGAGAGGGCAGCAGGTTAAAGACAGGCTGCGTGAGTTGCCTATTTCACGTTGCCTCCTCACGGCTTCCCCCTCTTGGATTAGCAGGGAGCGGCCTCGGGATGGGCCTCACGGTGGGAGGAGGCTCCCGCCGGGCGCGCCTGCGCACGAGGCCGGCGGTGCCCGGATCCCTCCGCCGGGCGCAGCGCCCGCCCGGAGTGTGTGCGGGGCCGTGCGG
>VXAY01007345.1:1936756-1979315 GCA_013399855.1 Oxyruncus cristatus | reverse complement strand
ATTTCGCCGCAGGTACCGGGCGGGGGGAGCCGGGCCGGGCCGCGGGGCGGTGCCGGCAGCCTGGGTCGCTCGGGCGGGCGGAGCTCGGGGTTCCGGGCCCTCCATCGCCCCCGAGCATCGGCCCCGCCGCGGCTCTTCCCGGCCCCGGGGCCCGCTCGGGGTCACCCACGCGGTGGGGGCTGCGAGCGGGACAGCGCCGTCTGCTCTCGGTCTATTTCCTTTCCCCCCCTTTTTTAAAAAAAACAAACCTCGGCTGGCCTTGAGGACATCTGGAGCGGGGCTTGTTCTGTTCGTGTTGTGACACGTGAGCTCCGGCAGGGACACTTGTCCCAGGTGCAGTTCTCATGGGTTTCAGCAGGCCTGCGCGTTTTTGGAATTGCACCCATGTAGGTGCCTGTCAAATAACACCGTTTCTAAGCTTTTTGCATTCTTATCTTTAACAAATGGACTTTGTTAATTCAAGACTTAAGTACGCAAACAACTGACGTCACAGAATAACTGCTTTCTCTGGCAGCAGGACAGAAGATAGTATCCCACCTTTTCAGACAAAGACCTGACTGTAACTTGTTTTCATGTTTGTGGTTTTGATTTGATTACAGCCTTAGATGTAGGACCTCAAGGCTGGCAGGCTGCAGAGGACAGCAGCTTCCTGTCAGCTGAGCAGTATTGGTAGTAACAAAGATGTTCGTTTCTTTACAGAATTGTCTTAGGAAGAAACCTTGATCAATAAGGGAGCGCAGGAGGCAACTTAAAATATCCTGTCAGAGGAAAACAATTTTGCAGCTATTCTTTTATATGCAGCAGTCCTGCCTGTTCACTAACTGACTGAACTTCTAAACAAATATGTATGTTTTAGAGCCTTTTGGAGAAGTGAGGGGTCTTATTTATTTGGTTTTGGTTGGTTTGGGCTTCCTTTGGGTGCCTAAGATGTTTCTCATTCAGTATAGTGATCTAGTTTATCTTTCTGGACAGGAGTGATCCATCTTGACTTTAAAGAACTCCTGATCTATAGAAACATTTTTCCTTAAAAAAATGCACTGCAATAGGTTCATGTAGTTGTTCGACTTCTAATGTTGGTGTGTAAATGGGAAACACCATTGCCATGCTTAAGTGTTCTCCAGACCAGATACAGAGAAATGAATTCCTCCTCTCACCAGGCTGTAGGAGATGCTGAAAGTTTCTAGTTAACATGTGGTATAAAATATTTGTGTTGTTTCTGGATTTTACACTCTTTAATGCCTCAGGTCAAACTCCATTGTTGTCAGCCCACCTGCAGTAGACTCCATGTGAAAGGTGGACATGAGTAACTCTCGGACTTGGGAGTTACTGTTTTTGTTTCATTTTGCCTTTACCCCATTACTCACAATTGGAGTAATACTAACTTCCTTCGTCTTCTGCCTCTAAAAGAATTACATTCCAGGAAGTGAAAGCAAAAATCTGTAGTATTCCTGCTTTGTTTATACTAGTTGGCTTGATATTCTTAGAAAATACATTACAGAACTTTTCTGACTAGTTTCTTTCAGTTTTGAGACTTCTTATATGGAAGAGGTGGAGTTGAAATACACTGATAGGTTTTGTATTGCCCTCTTTTCCTTTTTTAGAGTGGCTTTCTGGGGTCTGGACTTGGGTTCTGTTTTTTAAGTCTTTGCACAGATTTTACTGAGCAATTAAAAAAAAATAAAACAAAGTCATCTTTTTCCATGTGTCATTTTGTAAAGGTGGATTTTAAAATAAAGTATATTAAAAAAAACAACACTACAAGCTCTCCCTGGGCATGTGTCATTATCAGAGATAATACATACTGGGCTTTTGGGAGGGGTTGCTCTTCAGATTTTGTAGTACACAACTGGGTGTGTGGTAGGTAAGTTGTACTGAAGCTTCAGGCAGGAGCCCACCATCCTTCTCAATAAAATGGGCTCCATCCTTTCCCACCATAACCTGCATATACTTACTCGAGCCAGTCTTTTTCTCCACCATGTGTGTCAAACTTTGAAGTATCACAAGGCTTTAGGGACTTGGCAGGTACCAAAATGCCATTATTGCAATCTGAAGTTCATCAAAAATATGAAGGGCCAGGGTAGGGGAGAAGAATTGAAGCTCAGTTCTTTCTGTTACCTTTTGATGGAATGTCAGTTGTGGCACTAAATAACTACCTTTTTAGTTATATACAGTTAAACATTTCAATTATGATTTACAATCAGGAATTGTCAGCTAAAAATTTGTAACTTGTCAGGGAACAAGTGCAGTGAGGTGTTCAATTGTCACAGATGGTAGAAGAGTGTCAGCTAGAGATCCTGAGTAGCCAGCCCTCCTTCTTTGCAATAAAAAAAGTTGAAGTGTTCCTGATGATAAGGTTGCACGGTTGCAAGCTATGATCCCACTTAGGTGGTCTTTGTATAAAAGCTCAAGAGCCAAAGAAAATCCCTACCCCTTAAAAATCACAATGTTATGGTTTGAAATAGTTTTTGCAGCAACCAACTAATGGTAAAGAGGACCTAATACAGGAGGTAGTGGCTGCCTGCTCTGTATCAGCAAAGGCTCTCCCAGCTTTCCAGTCTCAGTGAAAACAACACAAGGAGAGGCCATTGTGTGGTTTGGTCATTTCCTCTGTACACATACATCCTTTAGAACGTAATTCTCCTTCCATATATGGTGCCCTCTTGTACAGATGTTTCCACAAGGAAGGAAGGAATCCCTCCTGTGCACTCAGTGCTGGAGAGAAGTTAAAAAAAATTGGTGTGATGCAAATGAGCCCATCTCAACATTAAATTAGATACAGGTAGTTGTGGGGTGTTGCTGTACTGGAGGCATTTTCTGAATGGATGCAGGCTTTGCACAGAGAGAAGCTGCAGGCTACTCATGAGCTGTATCTGACTGAACCTCTGTACTAAATAGAGGGATCTGGGTGAATTCTCTGTGCCTCTTATGAGGTTCACTACAGCTGGGTTTCAATTACAGAATTGATTCCTGCTAAATTTGGCATTTTACCTTCAAGAACATGGCTGTACGTCAGCCGTTTGAGGGATAAGAATGCCTTATGTACAAGAATCAGTGGCTTAGCTACCAGATGCGTAAATCTGGATGGAGAATTTTCTAACATATTGCAGCAGTCCTGGAAAATGTTTTTTTGCTGCTCAAGGAAGAAAATACTAAGCAGTCTGTCATCAAATAACAGCTTTGATGATGTGTTTGCAGAACTCTGGCACTTGCAAAAGTCTCATTTGAGTAGATTCTCAAAGAATTTAGTAAATTTTGAATATACATTCAAACTAGAAGCAGAACTTTTTAAAGGCTTGAAGATGTAAGAAAAAAAATCAGGACACATTTAAGAAAATAACAGTATTTATAATACCTAATAGGTATTTATAAATACTGTTATTTATAATACCTAGTATTTATAATACCTAGTTAGGAAAGCTAAATGTATTTAATAATGAGAAATACGCTGCATATAATTTAGTGTATAGACAATATGGGTGCATGGGTATATGTACAGGTACTGGGATTTTTTCTGCAGCAGAAATATGCATGCATGTGCAGTGAATATGGCTTACTGTGCTAGTGCAGATAAATGGGTTTTGCATGGACCACGTGTCTGATCCAGTTCTTATCCCAAGTATGCTGAGCTCCCATTCTCTCTTAGGAAGGGAAGGTGGGTAGGTGTCACATTGAGACTCAGAAGTGATTTTGCTGTACAGTCTGTGGTTCTGTCCTAGGCAGAGTGCTAGTAAGCTAAGATTTGTAGTATTAGTATTTTGAAAAATTAAAGCACATCACCAGTATAGCCTTGTGACTTTAAAACACCTTGAAGTTCATTCTGGGATTGAAAATTTTCACATAAACTGATTTTTATAATAATGACGAATTCATCATGAATGTGGTTCCTTGCCAGACTTCTGAGGGAAGAGGAGAAAAGTTAGAATTTAACTAAGGCTTTCCTGAATACTTTTCCTGGCCTCTTTCTCTTTGACATACGTTTACAAGATCTTCTCTTATTAAGTAGGATCCAGAAATTGCTTAAGAATGGCAGTGGGGGGGTTTTGTGAGCCTCAGATGGTGAAAGTGAAAGCGCCTGTTGCTCCAAGAGAGGGATTTACTGAAGTCAGTTTTAGTGAAGAACTAAACTAAAACTAAAAGTTCATTTGTAACTGAAATGTTGTCACTTCTCGTATGCTTTGGTGGCTTTGTCACTGAAACGCTGAGTTATTATCAGGAATGTACATTCCTAGGTTATGGCTGCAGGGACTTACACCTGTCTGCTGACATCCCATGGATGATTTGTAGCAAAGTTTAAATTTGCTGCAACCCAAGTATCTGTTGTTGGCAACTGTCTGGTTATTCTGTGTGAGGGAAAAGCCCAAGACTTCATCCCCACGGAGGCCTTGATTTCTTTAGGCAAACGGTTTCTGAGTCAGATACTTAAAGCAAGGAAGGTCAAGTTCTGCACATGTGGGTTATTTTTCAGGAGGTACTTGACAGAAGACTGATACATACCAAAATATGGCTCTTACTGCCATAATAATCCAGACATTTGTGGAACCTTTGAGGGATTTCTGTAGGCAGTGGCCTTTGGAACATAACCAGATGGGCATAATGGCTACAAGCAGAAGTCCTAAAGCTTTCTGGCCTCCTGTGGAGATACTGGAGCAAACAAGATACGTTTTGATGTCCTAGTTTACTTATTTACTTGCCATTAAATAAGCATGCAAGATTCAGCTGAAATTGCAAAATAGTACCTATAGAAATGTTTCATAAGAGCAATTACCTTATTTATTATATATTTCTAAGCCCAGATGTACCAGTGGGCATATTTTTTGCTGTCCACTAACTTGAATAACAGGCTTGTAAAAAAGTGCCTGAGAATGTATAAGAGCATTTTTGTACTTAAGTCATGATCAAATGTTTATAATCATTTTAGACATCACTGAAAATAGAGAGTATGAATATGTTTGAATTATGGTTGTGCACACTCTCGTAATAAATTTCTTCAATTTAGAATGGTGTCAGATAAACGTCTTATGTCCCTAAGGGCTTTCTTAAGTGATTATTTCAAAGACGGAATCTATGTACTTTTAAGTTAATTATTCTTTAGAAAGCAAATAGCCATGCTTCCAGTCTTAACCTGAGAGTAGTGCTGCCTACTTGCTTCTTTAAAAAAACAAGAAACTTTATTCTGTAAAATACTTTTCCTGTTTTATGAATATTTTTTAAAAAGCTTAGAATATGAATTGTAAATAGAATCATAGAATTTTGTGGGTGGGAAAGGACCTTAAAGATCATGTAGTTCCAACCCCTCTGCCATGAACAGGGATGTCAGTCACTAGACCAGGCTGCTAAGGGCCCCATCCAGCCTGGCCTTGAACACTTCCACTTTGGATGCTACAAGCATTGGCTTGAAGCCAGTGTCATCCTTACTGTTCCCAGGGCCCATCCACTGGTCCATACACAAACTGGCCGTGGGTTGGCAGAGTAGCACCATATGAAGTGACTAAAAAATAGGTTTTGTTTTCACTGTTCTTTTCTTTTTGTTACATTTTAAGGAAGCTGTTGACTTGTGGGAGCCCTATTCATTCTTCCAGTAATCTTGACTATTATTTTTCTACTGATTGTAATCTAATTTTTAAGGGTTTCAAAAACAGCCTTAGCGTGTCAATGCTCATTAGTAAACAGTGGCAGTTGTGGTTGTTATTTAGAGTGGTTACTATTATATAAGTTTGTTTTTTCAATCTGTACATGTGGAACATGGAATTTTCTTACTCCATCCTGACACCTTTTCTCCCTTTTCCTCTTTAAGGTTTTGGTCGGAAGGATGTAGTTGAATATTTGCTTCAGAGTGGTGCCAATGTCCATGCCCGAGATGATGGAGGCCTTATTCCTCTTCACAATGCTTGCTCTTTTGGTCATGCTGAAGTCGTCAATCTTCTCTTGCGGCATGGTGCAGATCCTAACGCTCGGGACAATTGGAATTACACTCCCCTTCATGAAGCTGCCATTAAGGGCAAGACAGATGTCTGCATTGGTAATTTTCTCCCACTCTTCCTGTGACTGACTCATTTGTTTTCACTGTGAAAAATCCAGAACCTTTTAAAGACCATTTTTATTCTATGAAGCTATGGGTGGTATAGGGGTGAAAACTGAAAATCTTTCATAAACATAAATTCATGTCACTTGTTATATGTCACTGTTTTTGATAATTGCCAATCTATGAAGGTTCACATTGTCATCATGGAGAAAGAGCTATAGAGTGATGTGATGGAGCTAAATTCTGTTGTATTTCAGCTTAGACTCTTATGCTGCCTTCTGCTGCTGCTCACAGTGCAGTGGAAAGAAAAAACTTGATTTTAATAATGGATTAATTCTGTCTGTACATAGCAGCTGTGTTAAATTAGTTAAGATGGAGCTAAACTTCAGTTCTATTGACCACTTGTTTTGCCTACGCAGTTCCTAAGAGGAACTTCGTAAGGAAGAGGTAGAAAGTTATGTGGTCAAGAAACAAAGGAGCACATCCTGAGAGAGCTGTATATATAACGTTGCTCGTTTGGCCTGAGTATGAGTGCAAGATGCACAGCCTGCCACTGCTGTGTACAGTTTAGGGCACAGTTGCTTGTGGATTTGGATCAGCATGCTCTGGAGCCGATGGAAGTTGCTACTGTTTTTTTGTAGTGTGTCACAAGCTCTCAGCTGAGATTGCCTCTTGCCAGTCTGTTGGTGTTCCCTTTCTGCTCCACTTCTTTCTCATAAAGTGTGTGTAGACTTGTTTCACTGGATAAACTGTTCACAGATGACATTAGGGAAATCTGACATTAAAAATCTGAGAAAGGAAGTTAGGATCAGAAACTGGATGTTTCTTTTGTTGCTTGCAGCTTACAGTAATTGTATATCTCGTAAACCTTGTCTTGTAGAATTGTTTTCTCATGGAAAACTTTGGCATTTTTGTAGTATTGTTGCAGCACGGTGCTGAACCAACCATCCGGAACACAGATGGAAGAACACCTTTGGATTTAGCAGATCCATCTGCAAAAGCAGTGCTGACTGGTAAGTGATAATCTTTACATTACTTTATGACTAATAACAGTTGAACTAATATAATACAGTAGTTTGGGTTTTGTCTTTTTGATACTCCAACTTCTCCCTGGTTTGTAATTCTACATAGAAATTCCCTTATAGCCTTCACAATTTCAGTCATGGCATGTGCTCTTAATAGTTTATTGTGCTAGTTCAGTAATGAACTGTCAGATGGTTTGGGTTGAAAGGGACCTTAAAGATCATCTAGTTCCAACCCCCCTTCCATGGGCAGGGACATCCACTAGACCAGGTTGTCCAGAGCCCCATCCAACATGGCCTTAAACATTTCCAGAGACAGGGCATCGCCAGCTTCTCTGAGCAACCTGTTCCAGGGCCTCACTGCCCTCTGAGTAAAGAATTTCCTCCTAACATCTAATCTAAATCTCTCTTACGTTAGTTTAAAAACTTTTCCCCTTGTCCTGTCATTATCTGCCTGTGTAAATGTATTGGGTCTGGCTGAGATGGAGTACAGTTCCCCATAGCAGCCCTCACAGTGTTGTGCTTTGCTTTGGTAGCTAGAAAGGCATTGATAGCACACAAGTGTTTTGGCTGCTGCTGGACAGCGCTGGCACACCACCCTCCCCACGCCCAGTCAAGAGCAAGATCCTGGTAGGGAAGACAAGTGGGCCAGCTGACCTAAACTAAGCAAAGGGATATTCCATACCGTATGATGTCAGCTCAGATATAAAAGCTAAGGAAAGGAGGAGGAAGGGGGGCATTTGTTGTTTCCAATGGCTGCCTGCTGAGAAACCACTACACGTGCTGAGCCCTGCTCCCCAGGACGTAGCTGAACACCACTCGCTAATGTGGAGTAGAGAGTTAAACCTTGTTATTTTCCTCTTCTCTTGTGTGCATGCAGACTTTTGCTTCTGCTTTGGTAAACTGCCTTATCTCAACCTATGAGTCATTTTCCACCTTATTTTCTCTCCCTTGTCTGTCTGAGAAGGGGAGTGATAGAGCAGCTTGGTGGGCACCTGCTGTCCAGCCAAGGTCAACCTGCTACAGTAAAAAATTGCTCTTCCTATTTTCCGTGAGCATCCTTTAAGTACTGAAAGGTGTGCTTTTAAGTACTTCTAGCACTTGTGTTCTCTAAAATTTTAGAAGAGGAGGATAAGTAGTGAACTTCACAAATATAGATATTTATTTGATCACTAAAGAAAGCCCTTTTGTCTTCTAGGTGAATACAAGAAAGATGAACTCTTAGAAAGTGCCAGGTATGTAGGTTTGGAAGATATCTGGAATTCTATTTTCAAAATTGTGTGCAATTAATGGATATATTGTCTTTTGAGCTGTCGTTCCATCTAGATGCTAAGCTTTGGCTGTTTTCTATGAATAAAACTACCAAAATAGTTGTGTAAATGCATTTGTGTTTTCTGTTTAATGCTGACAATACAGAGGTGAATGTATTGCTTAGAATCTGCTGAACATGATAGCAATGTAAAATATAAAACCAGAATAAGCTGCTAACAATCAGGATAAAAATATTTCTGCCCCTTTCATATCTTGTTTTTCAGGAGTGGGAATGAGGAAAAGATGATGTCTCTTCTTACACCTTTAAATGTTAATTGTCATGCAAGTGATGGCAGAAAGGTATTTTTGTTAAAAACCTGATTTAAAATTAGTTCTCTCTTACACGTTTCACAGTCATTGTTTGACCAGATTTTAAAAATGTTAAGCATAAAATCTGTCTATTTGCTTCACTGTATGTGGGAAAATAAGATTCCACCTCTCTAGCAGCCAGATGATTGGTTTTTTTTTCATCTTAAAAGGACTATGTAGGTATTTCTATCTAGGAACAATAAACAAACACCTTTTCAATTGAAACTTTGGCTTGACCTTAATATCTGCAGTGATAAAGAAACAGGGCCATTCCATAGATTCTTATTGCTGTCAGAGAGATACAGGCTCCTTATTTGCCATGCACCTAGGCAAGTGAGCTGTTCATTGCTGTAAGTATTGGTAAAGAAATAACATACAAATTTTCAAAATTTCCATTCTGAAAAATCTTGAGTCTTCTGGGTTCAGCCCCTAGCCTGTGGAAGGTTCAGATTATTTAGTATCAATTTTTGGCATCCTTGTCGTTGTCATTAAGTATGTGTATTCACATACTTGATGATTAAGTTTCCCCCACATGCCACTAACTTACTGCACTCACAGATGTGGTAACAATTTCTGTTGATAATTTCTAAACTTACTTTATTGTTTGACAGGGAGACTTCTTCATAATTTTATTGAATCTAATGCCCCCCTTACTTCCCCTTTCACAATGGACATAGTTTGTGCCAGCAGAGTGTTTCTAGTTAGGGTAGGCTAAAAGACAAAAATGGACTGTAGGACTCAGAAATTCTTTAAGAGGGCCTTTGCTGCCCAAATGTATTAGTGATGGAGTAAATTCAGGATTTGTGTTTATGTTGACTTCTAGAGTAGTCAGTAAACAATGAACACAGTTATCAACTGTCTGATTCAAGCACTCTGGGTTTTTTTTTTAATCTTTAAAGACTTCAGTATTTAATACTGTTAACAAGTTTTGAAAAAAAAAAAAGATAAAATCAACCCTTGATTTTATGTTACATATTACTTCTACCTTCTTTCATTTCAGTCTACTCCATTACATTTAGCAGCTGGATATAACCGTGTAAAAATAGTACAGCTCTTACTGCAGCACGGGGCTGACGTACATGCCAAGGATAAAGGGTACGTTCCTTTTTTCTTTTGTCCAGAATAAACAGAATTTGTTAAAAAAGGAGATGAAGTAAAGAACAATAATGCTGTTTTAGCCAGGAAGAATTTCCAACTTGAGGCTGTTCTGTCATCTTTAACCTTTCTGTTATGACATAGATGCAACTTAGTTAGTTTTCAGGTGAGGAGATATTACAGCAATGTTCTTGTGAAAAAAGATATAATTACAGTTACTCCTGAACATTCCCTGCAGATAGTTCTTCCTGCTTAGAGTTTCAAGTCTGAGTGAAACCTGTTCATCTGCAGTGGGACAATGCAATTCATTTCTCTTCTTGTGATAATACAGGTGTTTGTTCTGATAAATGCTGATGGGATTTTCTGGTTTCTTCTCCAGCTTCTTATTTCCCCTCAGCTTTGTCTGATCATCTCTCATATTATTTTTGTAAAATGTTCAAGGTGCAGCATAGTACGGTTTGCAGTGTTATAGATGCATTTAGAATTGAAATATGTGTACTAAAATAATCATCCTTCTCCTTTTTCTTCTGTATAGAGATCTGGTGCCACTTCACAATGCCTGTTCCTATGGTCATTATGAAGTAACAGAACTTCTAGTAAAGGTTGGTTTCTGAAGAGATGAAGTTGAATATTATTCAATAAGAGTGGTTTATAATAGACCAATACAAGTTGCTTTTTTTTTTTGTACTTAGATTTACAGAACTTCATGGTAGATAGCTTTTGCTTTACATGTTAGTGGTTATTAAGCTGGAGCTACAAAATCTTCTGCTTGCAAGGAAGCTTTTTCTTTATAAATGTGCTTTCTGTTTTTAACTCTCTCTGCTCCGAAGTTGAATGTTTTTATACCAGGAAATAAATACTGCTTATCTCAACCTTTCTATCCTTACCCAAAAAATTCCACCAAAAGAAAACCCTAGAAGCTGAGTGATATTTTGAATTTGACAGTAGAAGAATATTTCAGAAGGCAAGGTAATAAGAGAAGTTTAAAAAAAAATTGGTAAAGATAGTAAATGTTTTTAAATTAAAGATATTCAGTCTCCTGAGGGAATGAATTTTATAACATCAGTTCTGGCCCTGAGTTGTAGCCCTCACCCCAAAGAAAGAGAAACGTGTCAATTTTCCTAACATAAGTGAACTCCTGTAACTAAAGTGGTTTATCTGGATTACGTTAATCTTGAAGATAAGTATGAAGCACATTAAACTGGTGGCTTGCAAAATAATCTGTGTTTTCCACCAAGGGAGTTTTGAACTGTGTCTATTCTCAGCTACCACAGCAAATCCAGATCATTATAACAGCTGAGGGTGTTCTTTTAGATAGCTTCAGACATTTGAAAGCTCAGGGAATAGTTCTTGTTCCATCCTGGATGACTAAGCCCCCCACTAATTCCATGTGTCTTTCTATTTGTTTAGCAAAACATTAAGTAAAAAAAAATACTGAAATAAGCATGTATTGTAAGTATAAATAGTCATGATTTTTTTACTTCAGAGACCAATTATAAAGTGAATTTTTGCAATGGTGGTACTAGACACAAAAAAACCCACAAACTTTTGGCTATACACTACTGCGTGTCTTAACTGTTAAGCTAGAGTTGTATTCCACATTGGATTTCTCCTCTACAGAATCTTGAATTACTTTTTTGCAAAGCCATACAGCTTTAATAGAAGTGATGGGAAAAACCATGTCCTGTTAGACTTGATTACAGGCTGAACTCGAGGTGCAATCAGAGTGTTACTGGAGAATTCCACATACATTAATCATCCAAGACCATTACTTGCAGAACCTTGTACTTAATGTGATAGGTTGAAAATGAGTGTCTTGGAAACAGTTTGCATATAAACATTGATTTTTATTTTAACAGTCTACTGTATTAAAACTAATAACCTTGTCTTTTTCTAACGATCTGGTTTTGATATTGCATCTTTTTTTACCCCTTTCCCTTTTAAGCATGGAGCATGTGTGAATGCAATGGATCTGTGGCAATTCACCCCTCTGCATGAAGCAGCTTCTAAGAACAGGGTGGAAGTATGTTCTCTTTTGTTAAGTTATGGTGCTGACCCAACACTGTTGAACTGTCACAACAAAAGCACCATTGATTTGGCTCCAACACCCCAATTAAAAGAACGATTAGCATGTGAGTATAAAGTGAGATCAGTTCTGTAGTTACAGCTTGTGATGTGTATTTAGGTTCCCTAGACAGTGACCTGCCAGAAATCAGATTTGGAAAATGCTTACACTTTCCAAGCCATTGTGCAATATTGAATGGTACATTTCACTGTTTATAATTTGAGATTGCCAGATTTTCTGAATGTAGGCATTTAAAATAATTTTACTGTCAGTTTTACAGTCATGTGGTTGTGATGGGTTTTCTTCCCAGAATACATGGTTTCCCTCACGACCTTGCCAATGCACTGTCATTTTCCATACTTGCTCGTGTCATTGCATCAAGACTGTTGAAATACTTGTTTTTATTCCACAGTGTTTTGTTTGAAGAAAAGAGATAACTGTTTAGAGTGCTGAATGTATTTCAGTATGCCACAGACACTAAAAGTTCAAAGAAGTTGATGAAAGGCATTGATTTTTATTCAGCAAACTAAAGGAGTTGCAAAGAGTGACCTCGAATTCTGTTCTTGAGTGGTCAAACAATAACTTTCTGGGATATGTACAGAAATTTTCAGTAAATACTACATTAGACTTCATGTTAGCATCCAAAAATGGTTTTCCAAAGATAGGTCAGAAGTAGAGATTTATATATGCTTGAATTGGTACATATGTGAACCATAGAACCTATAAAGTGGTGAGTGAAATAGCTCTTGTTCAGCCAGTTTGGATGTCTCTGGGTTTGGTTTAGAAACAAGGCAAAATTCATACTGTGTTTTGAGTTAACTAACAAGTTCTGTCTAGTGATGTGAAGGCTTGAGTCAGAGTTGAAAATGTCTGTACCATGGTCTGCTGAATGAGTAGTTTTGTCTAACTGAAAGAAACAATTCTCTTGATTCATCTTGAGCCAACCTCATAACCTTCTACTATGTATTTATTTGTTTTCAAAGATGAATTCAAAGGTCACTCACTGCTACAGGCTGCAAGAGAGTCAGATGTAGCTCGTATAAAGAAACATCTGTCTTTGGAAACAGTGAACTTCAAGCATCCTCAGACACATGAGACAGCATTGGTAATATCTCAGGATTTATTAATGATTTTGCTTATATTGTGGTTGATTTAAACATAGTGGTTATAGTTTAGAAATAAAAATCTCAGGGTCAAAGAGTGTAATTCACACCAACCTGGAAATATCCAGTGTCTAGTTAAACAACACTGATTAATATTTTGTTCTTAAAGTTTACATTAAGACGAACCTAACCCTAAATTGCCTTTTTAGGTTGTCTGAATGACTTTTTTGTAGAACAGTCAGATTTTAAGCAACAGCAAGCTATGTGTGTTAGATTTGTTTGTAAAGCTTAATGGTTTCCAGCAATTATTGGAGAGGGAGCTCTGGAAAATACCAGAGTAAATCCAAAAGCCCATTTGGAATCTTCCAAATTAATAAGCTTCTGCGTGGTTTGGGGCTTTTTTTCTGCTGACTTTGTACACCACTAGCTCTTAACTGCCAGCTGATCAGCAAGCAATAAAGCCTTTATATTGCTAGATAGTTGTTAATCCTATATTTTTTAATGTTCACAGCACTGTGCTGCTGCATCTCCATATCCTAAGAGGAAACAAGTATGTGAACTGCTGCTGAGGAAAGGAGCCAACATCAATGAAAAAACAAAAGAGTGAGTGATTTCAAAGGAATACTCCTAAGTGTTTGTTTAGAAGATTTTGCAAAATACATCTTGAATTATTCCTTTTTTTTTTTAAAGCTTCTTGACTCCTCTGCACGTGGCATCAGAAAAGGCTCATAATGATGTTGTTGAAGTAGTTGTGAAACATGAAGCTAAGGTATGAGTATCACAGGGTTTTTTGTTGACGTTTTGGTACTGTATAGGTTTTCATACCATGAGAATGGACAGCCAAATAGACAGGATTTTCTAAAATAATAAATTCTGGAAGGTTCTAGGTTTATACACTTCAGGTATAGGCCATCAGTCCATCAGTACAGCCTTACACATGGAATCATCATTGTTTTAAAGGAACATTTGAAATGCAGTTGTAGTTCTCTCTGTGAATGGAATATTTTTAGGGTGTCTTATTCAGTGCTTCATTGTCCAGCAGTAATAAGGAAATGTGTAAGGAAAAAAAGTAGGCAGTAGATATGAACAGCAAGAAGCTGGACTGAACTGTGTGACAGGTAGATTTTACATGATGTTGTGTGCAATCAAATTTACAATGACCTTTAGAAATATGCTAAATATGTTCTTTTAATTAAAGTAAGACAAATACTTGTGAAGTGCTCCCAGTCAGCAATGAAAACATTTTTAATGCTAGACTTTGATGGTGGTATCTCTTGTCTGTGTTAAATTTAGGTTAATGCATTAGATAATCTTGGCCAGACCTCTCTTCATAGAGCAGCACATTGTGGTCATCTTCAGACGTGCAGGTTGCTACTGAGTTCTGGATGTGATCCTTCCATCGTGTCTCTGCAGGGCTTTACAGCCTTACAAATGGGGACTGAAAGTGTGCAACAGCTGCTACAGGGTATGCTGATTTATTCAAGATCTGCTATAGTGCTTTGTTTTACTTGCCTTTTTGAGTGCTGTAAAAAAAAAAAAAGTGTGTTCTTCAAGAGACAGTACTGGGTTGTGGAGTTTCGTTCCGTAGTTAACAATATTATTTACTGTCTAGATTGTCAGAGATGCTCTGAATGTTTGTGGCATAGCCACCTGAAATAATTTTAGAAAAATCCTGACATAGCGTGGGGGGAATTTTGAAGATTAATTTCTATAGAAAATTGTCTGCTTTGCATCTGTGAGCAGAGGCAACGGCGTACAAGGATTTTCAAGAGTAAGGTTTGAGCATTATACTTACAGGTAAATTTGACATAGTCTAATTCTGAAACTAAAATAAGAATGGTTCCATGGTACTTCAAAACATATAGGGAGCATGTTGCTGGAGACAACTTTGCAACACTATTAGCTCTGTCAGCTGTAGTTGTAGATAGTAAGCAAAGACAAAACCTGTCTGTAATTGGTCAATTTTATTTCAAGGATTTCCCTTTAAAAAACTCAAATGATTTCCTATCTTAACAAATCCCTTCAACTGTCTACACTTACCTGTCATGCAACCTCATTTATTTTGCAGAAGGGATCCCATTAGGTAATTCTGATGCAGATCGACAATTGCTGGAGGCTGCAAAGGCTGGAGATGTGGATACTGTAAAAGTAAGCTTAAACCTGTCCTCAGAAGTAAGAGAAAATTTGTCATGGTTTAACCCCAGCCAGCAGCCAAGCCCGACACAGCTGCTTGCTTCTCCCCCACCTGTGGGATCAGGGAGATAATCGGAAGGGCAAAAGCTGGAAAACTTGTGGGTTGAGGTGAAGACAGTTCTATGGGGAAAGCAAAAGCTGCACGCACAAGCAAAGCAAAACAAGGAATTAATTCACTGCTTCCTGGCAGGCAAGTCTTCAGCCATCTCCAGGGGAGCAGAGCCCCATCACGCTGGAAACACAAACACCATCACTCCAAATGTCCCCCCTTCCTCCTTCTTCCACTACTGAGCATGATGCCATATGGTCTGGAATATCCCTTTGGTCAGTTTGGGTCACTTGTCCCAGCTGTGTCCCTGCCCAACTTCCCGTACACCTCCAGCCTCCTCAGCAGTGTGGCAGCACAAAAAGGCCTTGGCTCTGTGTATGCCCTGCTGAGCAATAACAACATCTCTACATTTTCAGTCGTGCGTTCAGCACGAATCCAAAACACAGCCCCATACCAGCCACTGTGAAAAAAACTTACTCCACCCCAGCCAAAACTAGCACAGAATTGTATCTCAGTCTATAATTTCCCAAAGCAGGCAATCAAACAGCCCTTCACTGACTGCTTTAGAGTTGTGATCCCTGTCCTAAGTCCTTTATTCCACAGTTAGTCCTTTTGTCCACAGTTACTACAGATGACAGACTATAATATTCATCACCTCCAGATGTTTGCCTTATATAAAAAGCATAAATAAGTCACAGGTGTGGATTTTGGAGCAGGTGGATTTTTTTCTTAGGACACAATCTATGAAAACTAAAGACTTTATGTAAAAATAAATTTAAAACTTTCTTTTTAATAAAAAGAGTTAATCAAAATTAGACGTGTATAACAACATTCTATGACTAAATTAAAAGTGCTAATGCTACGTAATTAGTGACATATGTTTTGTTTTGGGAAATTCACAGAAGCTATGTACTGTTCAGAGTGTGAACTGCAGAGATATTGAGGGACGTCAGTCTACACCACTTCATTTTGCAGCTGGATATAACAGAGTATCTGTTGTGGAGTATCTTCTTCAGCATGGAGCTGATGTGCATGCAAAAGATAAGGGGTAAGTGCTCAAATGTGTATTTTCTTGGCAATTGTAGTTGGTAATGTCAGCTTTTGAATATTGCTAGCTGATAAGCATCCCATCTTCCTTCAGACATATTTTTCTCTGGCGCTGTCTTTTTACTTCTCTTCAGTGCCACTACTGCTTGCATTTTTACTGCTTTGGCAATTGTTAGTCCTACTCTATTAGACTATTGGCAGGGGGAAATGAAGTTTTTGTTGTAGTTTCATTGTTGAAGGTGCACTGCATTTCAAGTTTATATCACTCGATATAAAAATACCCTATTTTAAAAGAGAATTTTTCTTTTCTTTTAATTGTTTCCAGAGGGCTTGTCCCATTACACAATGCTTGTTCATATGGTCACTATGAAGTTGCGGAACTGCTGGTTAAACATGGTGCAGTTGTCAATGTAGCCGACTTGTGGAAATTCACTCCCTTGCATGAAGCTGCAGCAAAAGGAAAATACGAGATTTGCAAACTCCTGTTGCAGGTATAACACGTGCTGGAGAAAGGTTGCTTTCTTTTCTTTCAAGTTCACTCTGAAATGTAAATGAACTTCTTCGAGAAATGATTTGTGCTTTGTGGTTTCTAAATTATTATAGCTCAGTGTTTTCAGTAAAAGGGATACTATTAGCATCTGTCTTATCCTTTCTCACACAGTAAATGGAAGGTTCTCTGAAGGATTACAGCATATGTCAGAATATGTGCTCAGTAAGGTGTAAGATGCTTAGGATGCTGCATGTTTATTCTGCTG
Organism: Oxyruncus cristatus; assembly: GCA_013399855.1. Lineage (NCBI taxonomy): Eukaryota > Metazoa > Chordata > Aves > Passeriformes > Cotingidae > Oxyruncus > Oxyruncus cristatus. Next base: position 1,962,344 of record VXAY01007345.1, on the reverse strand, counting down.
ACATATTTCCCACCTGTTTTTGTTGGGCACAGCATGGAGCTGACCCTACAAAGAAAAACAGAGATGGAAATACTCCTCTAGACCTTGTTAAAGATGGTGATACTGATATTCAAGACCTACTTAGAGGAGATGCAGCTCTACTAGATGCTGCAAAGAAAGGTTGTTTGGCCCGAGTAAAAAAGCTGTGTTCACCTGACAATGTCAACTGTCGGGACACGCAAGGACGACATTCAACACCACTACATTTAGCAGGTCAGTGTTCTAATTAACTAGTTTGATCAGTTACTAATTACTGTGGCTGAACTTCCCATGTCTGAGCAAGTTTAAAATGTAGCCTCGAAGCTGGGGGATTCAGTATTTTCTCTTTAAAAACATCAGTATTTCAGACTTAGTAATCTTACATTGCTCTTCCAACCATTTACTTACTTTTATTTCCTGTTCTCTCTAGCCAAAAAGGATCTTTTATTGTTTATTGACAGGTTTTAAAACCAAATACTCTTAATTAGGGTTAAGGTGTCCTCACTAATAAGTAATATACTGTCTTCACTGGGATTGACATATTAATTAACTTTCAAGTAATTTGAGTTACTACTTCTCTATGACCTGTTGGGGGTGGTTTTTTGATTCTATTTATTCTGTCCTTCTGCAACCTTTCAGCTGGTTACAACAATTTGGAGGTTGCAGAGTACCTGTTACAACATGGAGCAGATGTGAATGCACAGGATAAAGGAGGTCTGATTCCTCTGCATAATGCAGCATCCAAACTTACTAATATCTCAAACCTTCTTAGATTTTATTTATTAAAAAAAGTGATACATTTCAGTGAGCCAATACTTTGTAGAATGCTTTTGCTATTGAGTTATAATGTAATCTTACTTGTGAAACACAAAATCAATAATTCGATCATAACTCATAGAGGAAGATTTAGGAATTTGTGAAATCATGAATGCAGTTTACAGAACTGAGTTTTCTGAGCATGAATACCTAGCAAACGAGCAGTTTGAAAGGTGTTCCATAAAATGCTTTTCCTTACCGGTGCCACTTGAATTTTATCAGCAAGTTCTCACTTTCTCTTATATGGCTGCTGTCGAGACAGCAATTGTTTTTTTGAACTTGAATCTTTATGCTGTAGTCAAGTCTTTAACCAAAACTGTTGGGAGTATTTCCAAACTAAAAGTTTAAAATCAGGCTTTTTTTTCCTTCCCATTCCCCTTGATTTGGGATTCTGTTTTACTCTGTCCTTTTTTCACAAGAGAACAAATCTTAAATTTTTATTGGGATGCTATAAGAGAGGAAGGAAGCACCTTGTTTTAATACTTTTTAAGATCATAATTAAATGTATTCCAAGAAAAATCAGAATAGGTCTGATTACAGAGAAGTATCAGTAGTAGTTCTGAGTTACTTTAATGCACTGTGGTACCTTGGAATTTAACAGGTGTTTTTATTTTTCCAGCATGTTGATGTAGCAGCTTTACTTATAAAGTATAATGCATGTGTGAATGCTACGGACAAATGGGCTTTCACACCTCTCCATGAAGCAGCCCAGAAAGGAAGGACTCAGCTTTGTGCCTTGTTACTGGCACATGGGGCTGATCCCACTCTGAAAAACCAAGAAGGACAAACGCCGTTGGACCTGGTCACTGTAAGTGATGGGGCTCATCCTGGGAAATCTGTACTTATCTGCTATTTGTGACAGCTCATCTAAAAACTGTCCTTGAACAAAAGGGTAATACAGCAACTTCTGCAGAATTTAAAATACTCTGGTTTCCCTGGTGTTTGTATGTGTCTGGTAAGGAAAGTCAGTAGAGCCTTTGTAAACCTGCTTTAAAGAATTTCTTGCTTCAGACATCTCATTTCAATATAGACTGGGGGGAAAAAACCCAAAGCAACAAAAAGGAATTTATGGTTATAATTTGATGCTTTTAATTCAATGCTTGTAGTTTGACTAGTACAAAAATTGTGACCATGAAATGTAAGCAAACTTTGTAGCAACATAAATTTAAGAAACTATCTGGCTGATAAGTTTTTTGGCATGTTTTTTTCTAAGTATTATAATGTAATCCAAAGCTACATTCAGAGTGACTGTTTTGCTTCATAAATTCTGTTGGCAGCAGAAGCTTTTATTCATTTCTCCTGGGAAGTTAATTCTGTTTAACTGCCTCTAAAGTTTTTACCTCTTACCTTATTACAGCTTTGATTTTACAGCTTTTATTATTTTACAGTTTCATGTGTGCTGTTGGCACAACAGGCCATTTGTAAACTGCACTGTAAAATGTCTGTTTTTCCAATATGCCTTTATTTATTTTGTAGTATACTTAAGAAATCTAAAATAATGATTGTGCATTCTTGGAGAAAGCATAGTGCAAAAGTGTTCCTCTGTTTTAATGAGTTGGTTTTTCACTCTTCAGGCAGATGATGTCAGTGCGTTATTGACAGCGGCAATGCCTCCTTCTGCCTTACCGACTTGCTACAAACCTCAGGTCATAAGTGTGTCTCAGACTACAGGTTCTGCAGCTGATTCCCTGTCTTCTGTTCCATCCAGTCCATCCAGTCTGTCTGCTGCAAGTAGTCTTGACAACTTGTCTGGTAGTTTTTCTGAGCTTCCCTCTGTTGTTGGCACAAACTGTGCAGAGGGAGCTACTGTTCTGGAGAAAAAAGAAGGTGAGGCTTTCTCAGGAATGAGTAACATCCCTTAACATGTGGTAAAAAGGCTTACAAAAATGTGAAGTTTCCTGTACATGCATACAGTTATTATGGCATGTGGCGTATTTCTATTCCTTATGATGCCATTAATGAAGAACCGAAGTCTGAAAGTCTTGCAGTGTAAGATTTTACTACTTTCCCCTTACAGAACCTTTAAACTCTAAACCTTTGCTGTGCAGAAACAAAATGGTGAGTTGTGTTTTAAAAGCAAAGTCAAATGAAATTGGGCTCCATACCAAGCAGTATTTTACTATAAACTTTATCTAGTTTCTAAGAAGCTATTCTTGATGAGGTATCTTAAAAAGATTACTTCTATGACGTTTTAGTTCTCAATATATTTTCTGTTTGAATTTGCATTTCTGGTAGCTAATCAGTGGCTTGTTTTGTGGAAGCACAAAGACTACTCCTAGCAAGGTAGAAATCTTAAAGAACTAGGATAGGCTAAGTAATAGTTGCTACTGGTTAGTGACATATTTAATCCCCATCTGCAAAAGACCAGGAATTTCTGTCTCTCTCATTGTTGCCATAGACAGGGTGAGGTGTGTATACTTTATTTTATGCTACAGGTATGAATGTTCATTGTGAGTTTTTCTTCTTGCACAGTTTCAGGTGTAGATTTTAGCATTAATCAGTTTGTGCGGAACCTTGGCCTTGAACATCTAATTGACATATTTGAGAGAGAACAGGTAAGTGGTTGCATTCATTTCCAGATACTCAACCCTAGAAAGCAAGGTAATAAAGCTGGGGGCAATAATGTTGATATCAGTTCAACAAAGTAGCAATGTTTCCTTTCAGCGGTATAAATGGTAGTGTAAGTAGTCACTGTTAATTAGTAATTTCATTTTTTGTTTGTGTTGGCTTGAATACATCTAAAAGAATATTTCTCAGTCAGAAACATTATCCTTGCAAGCAATACCGGTTATATAATAGTAGTTTGTAGTATATTTATTTAAAGACAAAAGGACTGGAGAAAACAGTTGAGTAAAAGTGAAATATGAGAATAATACACTGAGGTCTCTATTTTCATGTTCTTTTCACACTTGCTTTTTCTCTCAGCTATTGTGAGGTATATTTTCACTGTCATTGGCAGTTGTTCTAGTACGAAAAAAATGGTGTTGCTTTCATTATAGATAACATTGGATGTATTGGTTGAAATGGGACACAAGGAATTGAAGGAAATTGGAATTAATGCTTATGGCCATAGGCATAAAATCATCAAGGGAGTTGAAAGACTTATTTCTGGACAACAAGGTATATACTCATTTTAAATTATCACATCATACTGCCTTTATATAATCAGTTTTTATAAATGATTGATGTTATTCCAAATTGTATCTCATTAAAAAGAATTTATAATAAAACTTGTCCTAGAAAATGGCACTTCAACTGCTTAAAAGTAGTTTCCCTGTCATGTACATTGTCATACTGAGCTAAGCACACACAAATGGGTTAGCGTGTCTGAAATGACGATTCTTGATGGGAGAAGGATTGATCAGTGTCCACAGATCAATGAAATGATTGCAGTTATCTGCATCCATATCTAGCTGCTGTGCTTCTCATGGCATTTATGGTGTATGCGTAGTAAATGTATGGGTAGAGGTTACAGAGATGCTGAACAAGTTTGAAAGTAATGAAACAATTTGAGGGATCACACTTAGACATGCACAAAGATGTCTGTGGCCCGTAGAAGGCAATTAAAGTAATTTGTAATCTCTGCTTTCCTTAGCAGCTAAGCTCTTTGTCTGGTAAAATGAGTTTTGATAAAATGGTCCCTTGAAAAAGAGAAGTCTTACTGGTTATCATTCCAGATCAGCAGTCTTAAAGCAGTTTCTGAAACTGTTGTTGTGTTTTATTACATTCACAGGACTTAACCCATACCTGACTCTAAATACTTCTGGTAGTGGAACTATTCTCATTGACCTTTCCACTGAAGATAAGGAATTTCAGTCAGTAGAAGAAGAGGTATGGCAGTCTTTGTAGTCTCTCAGTATTTTTGTTATTGCTACTGAAGAGGTATTGCTAGACAACTTAGTGGTGCAATAAGTATCACTAAGCCTAAGAAAAACTTGTGTAAGCATACTTCAGATTTTCAGCTTTGCACCATTTAGGATCTGTGCTCGTGATGTCCATAATTTTGTCTTACTTATATTATTACTGCTTGTAGTATTTTTAAAACCTCTACTATACAGAAAAGCTCTTTCATATATCGTCTAAATTCTATACTACCAGTTGATTGCCTGTCTGTTATACACAGTTTTAAATTACTTCCTTTCAAAGTGTCATAATCACACAAGATAAAATTCCAAAGAAACAGAATTCTAGCTAGATTAGTGACAGTCTTCTCCAATTTGAAAATTAGACCATGGACTAGTCCAAATACATGGGGTCTTTTAAAATCATAAAACCCATTCATGTGTATCCACAAAATCTGGCATTATTTAATGTACAGTCATTGCCTAAAAATTTCTTGTATGATTTTTTAATTGTTTTAATACATAATTAAAAAGTAGTTCTTCTGATTATTTGAGCTGTGTAAAGGAAATGTGTGTTGAATGTGTTCTGAGCCAATATGATCCTCCTCAAATTCTCAATGTTAGATGCAGAGCACTGTCCGGGAGCACAGAGATGGAGGACATGCTGGTGGAGTCTTCAATAGATACAACATCTTAAAGGTACCTGTTGCATTTTTATGGTCAATGGTTACACCTTTAGAGTTTGGGCTGAAAGTGACCTGTCCATAAAATGTTCTACATTTGTTGGACTTCCCTAATGTGACAAGATGAATGTGTCCTTCTGAGGCATGCATAGGATAAAGATCATCTTCCAGGGAAACTCGGAGTAAGCTTATACGGAAAAGATACTTATGGGTAATAGTCAGGAAGAAATTTTATGAGAAATTGACATAAAAGACCTCACAGAAAACTGCAGAATGTTTGAAGAAAAAGACAGGATGTTCTATAGGAAACAAAAGGAGGTTTCTCTTGAAGGAGAATGGCAAGGGGGAAAAAACAGCAAGAAGTGAAAGCAAAACTCTTGAAATATGGAACTAAGGATACTTATTTTGGCTTGATTTAACATCAAACAAGTGTAAAACATTTGGTTTATATTTATGTATTTTCCCCCTGAAGAAATGGTAATTTTCAGTAATATTAAAAAGATTTTGATTTGCAAGTAAGTACTACTAAGTTTTATTTTGAGCTGATGTTACAGTTTTCCCAGTAGAATTGCAATGCTATATCCACGTATATAAGGCTTTGCAATGTCCAGCATACCTGTGCAGGGAGTATGTAATTTATTTTCTTTAAAAGTGTTCCAGAAGTCTTCGTGGAAGGCGTTTCTTAATTTACTAGTTGATCGTTCTACCAGTGATTTGGCATCAAGTAGAATTGTGACTAAGCCTACTAAATTTAAATTATGAAGTATTACTCAAGAGCTCTTTAAAATGAATTGATCCTTAATTAAGTATATAGTTACGTTTTACTTGTCATGCTACAATAATCAGCTTGTGCAGGGTAAGTTAGAGAATTTGTGTTTCATTGAGTTCCGAGGAAGATATTCTTGTTTAAGTGGCAGTGTGAGTGTACTGTAGTATAGTGGCTATCGGTTATACATCTCTCCAGTAAAATGAACAGAACTTTTCAAGAACTTTTCAAGATGGCACTTTTGCATTTTGACCGTTTCAGATTCAGAAAGTGTGCAACAAAAAACTGTGGGAAAGATACACTCACAGGAGGAAAGAAGTCTCTGAAGAGAATCATAACCATGCTAATGAAAGGATGCTGTTTCATGGTGAGATTTTGAAATTCACCTTAATCAACAATTAATTGGAAGGTTTCTGCTGTCTCAAAAAAGTAAATTCCTCAATGGAAATAGGTTCTACGTTTTATTTGAGTTTTTATAAGCAAGTGTTTGTATATGTCACAATGTGATGATATAATGCACTGTATCTTTCTTCTGAAATTTGCATCTCCTTGTCTCTCCCTGAGAGAGACTTCGAAGATCTAAGTGAAAACATTTTAGCAATTGTGAATGAAAATTAAGTAGTGTGCCTCCTCAAGTCTGTTTTATTGGCTGTATGACCAAAATGATAAAAAGTCAAACTTTTTTCTACTATGGGTTATTTTGGGTCGGGATTTTTTTTGTTTTCTTGGTTTTATAATTTGGTAAGTTAGTTTTGTTCAACATTCCAGAAAAGGTAGCTTATCATCAGCAAATTAAAGCCAATTGAAAGCTTTTCTGTGCACAAATACGTTGTTTGTCCTGATGAACAAATTAAGTTCACAGTATGTACTCATAATGCAGGCCATGTAGTTCCCAATGTAATGAGAACGGATGATTGAATTGGGACACATACAAATATCTGTGTACTGTATTTTCAATATTTTACCTCCTTTCTTTTAGGCTCCCCATTTGTGAATGCAATCATTCACAAAGGCTTTGATGAGAGACATGCCTATATAGGGGGCATGTTTGGAGCTGGGATTTATTTTGCTGAAAATTCTTCCAAAAGCAATCAGTATGTGTATGGAATTGGAGGTGGCACTGGATGTCCAGTTCACAAAGATAGATCTTGTTATGTTTGCCACAGGTAAGTCCTTCAAAAGAATGTGATTTTGCTTTTGTATATTGTGTTCTAGACTATCAATGCAGCAGAGTTTGCACTTGGCCTTGATTGTTTTGGCTGTTAGATGCAAATCTGGCTTTAGAACACTCTTGAATTATGCTGTCAGTATGAGTGATGGGGGGATGGGTTAGAAAACTTTTTTCAAGAAAACAAACAAATGAAAATAACTAAATAAATTTAGAAAATTTAAAGAAAACATAGTGACAATCTCAGAGTACATTGTTAAGCATGCTGTTTCCAGGAATTAGCATAAACATTTTTCAGTGTTACTACCAACACTTCCCTTGGGCTGAAGAGCTTTCCAAAGAGAGCATAACTTTTGTTCTTTAAAACTGAACTTCAGGATTTCGTGAACTACAAAGACTGACTGAAGTGGCTGCAAAGTTCCACTCTTCTCCTCAAGTAAAAGTTTCAAATTACGGAGATGAATAATCATTCATAAGCATTGAGTGTTCATGGTGCTTTTTCCCTTTTAACACAGGCAATTGCTCTTTTGTCGGGTAACATTGGGCAAGTCTTTCCTGCAGTTCAGTGCTATGAAAATGGCTCATTCTCCCCCAGGACATCACTCAGTTACTGGGAGACCCAGTGTAAATGGATTGGCATTGGCAGAATACGTCATTTACAGAGGAGAGCAGGTAAACAGCGTTGGGGTTGGTTTTTCAGACTCTTTTTTTCTCCCAAAGGCATTTATTTTGTTATGTTTGAGGTGCTAGGACTTGCTTCTGTCTTTAAACAAACTCCAGCTGTGGTTGCAGGTGAAAGGATATGTGTTTCCTGAATGCTCCAGCGATTTTACCTTTGACATTTTGCCATTTTTTTCTTCGGCATTAATTGTTTTTTCTCCTCTCTGACCAACATTCTGAACTTATTGAGAGAATGAAATCATAATCAAAATGTGTGTGTCACTCTTTCAGGCTTACCCAGAATACTTGATTACTTACCAGATCATGAAACCTGAAGCCACCACTGAAGCTTAAGACAAGTTATTTGTGGGAAACCATCAGACTTTGGATGAGAAGATACCAGTGGCTGCCATCCTGTTAATTACAAGTTTTTGTTGAAAAACTTCCGTTCACAGGTGGTGTGATAGCAAATGTGAACAAAATATACCAGTTTTGACTTGATAAAGCTTTAATAATGTACAGTATGTTTTTCTAAAATTTCAGAAATGTCCTCTTTTTCAGCACTTTAACGGATACCATTCCAGGCATAAACTGGGGTTTGGCTGTACTAAATTATAAACAAAATTATCTTGAAACAATGGTTTTATACAATACTGCATTCAAATTTAGCAGAAATTGTAATGCTCTATACAGGAACTCATTTTACTAATATTGTGTTCTTTAAAACACTGCATTTACACTGAAAACGTTTTCATTTGTAAAACTGTAAATAAGAGCTTTTGTACTAGCCTGGTATTTATTTACATTGCTTTGTAATATACGTGTTTTAGAACTGCAATCTTGTACAAAATGTTCTTTCCAGATGTTGGTTTGTTCATCTGTTTTTTCTCATGCAAGATAGATTTAAAAAGCCAATTTTTTTCAAGTTTTATCACTTAATTGTGAGGAAGAAAACAAATTTTATCTAAAGAGGTTTAGAAATATCCAATTTTAGATTGAATACACAAATTTTTGTTCTGTAGTTTTATTTATGAAATATACATTCCTGAGAATGATGGGCTATGAAAATAGAATGTTCCAGATGAATACTAAAGTGGTTTTCCACCTACTTCCTAGAGTTGCATATTTTATTCCTGTGAAATGTCTTTTGAAGTTTTTTATTTAACTTGTAGGCATAGTTAGCCCATATCCTCACTTCAAGGCTAGAAGACCTTGCAAGTTACAGTTTTAGTAAATTATTTCCTTTGAATGTAGATGGAAAATTAACCTCAAGGAATTCTTTCTTGAGTTTCTCTTGCTTACATTTAAGCCAGGAAGTTAAATATTTTATTCCTAATATGAGGGCAAACAACTTGGCCTATTTTGTATGCTTATTTGGTAGATTAATCTACCTGTTGGTGCCCTGAGAATATGAGTATTGCAAGGCAGAAACGTTAAAAGCCATCCTGTCATCTCCTGTGTCTCTTCCATGTTAACATTCAGGCTGTAGTTGGGGCAGGTGTGTAGGGGCGTGTTTATCTGCTTTCAGCTGAGTGGGGCTGTTTGGGGTGTGTGGTTCTGCTCCCAGCTCAGCCAGCAGGGCGAGAGTGAGTGAGTGGGATGAGCAGCTCTTCCACAGCAGCAGCTGCCTTTGGTAGCCCTGGTAAGACCTGTGTGACAGAGGAAGAGTGCAAAAGGTACAGTCCCCCTGTCCACGTCTCATTCAGGGTTACTGAATGCAGCCATCAGTTCTGTCAGTGCTATCACAGCTCTCCTCTGTATTCTGCTTCTCTTCTATCTGCAGTTTTTACCTACATATTTCAAAAGTGTGTAAATACAAATTATAGTTTACTTGGGGTTAAAGTGGGTAGGAGTATTTTAGTTGTTTAATATTTCTACATACAGAACACCGTCCCAGAAGATAATTTGTTTGCAGGGCATGTTATCATACCATGGTTTTAAATGTAGTAACTGGTCAAGATAATGAAATCCTCTTGCTGATGTGGTGGTTATGTGATTATGCTCTATGTAAAAATATATTGAACCTTACCCAGTTATGTAAGGAAACTGAATAATAAGATTGCAGAATTCTTGCAGAAAATAGTATTGGCTATGAATACAAAAGGCTTTGATTTTTAGGTACTTTCTCCCAGCATGTTGCCTGTTCCTTAGGTATAGTAATGCTGGAATTGGTGTTCCTGCAAAATCTGTTAATTATGTTTAAAACTTTTTTGTTATTGCTAAAATGCTTCATTCTGTATGAATGATCACCTAATGTCTTGTAAAATGTTGTGGTATGATAGCATTTTAAGTGGTACCACAATGTTGGTTTTGTCTGTTTGGGGATTTTTTGAGCTGGTTTTTTTTTTTGCATGACATACCTTGCACTCTGAAGATGGAAGCTGTAATGATTTGGTAATACTGACTGTTGAGGTGAACCTTTAATCCCTTGTGCGATTAGTTCTGCTTTACTCATCTTGAAGTGTCTTTACATGTACTGTATGACATTCCATATCCATAACACTAAATAAATTTAATTCACTGGTTTTTTGGTAGCACGGGAGTAATTACAGATGTAGTATGTTAACCAATTGTTTTAAATGTAAGCATGCACAATACTATAACAAACTACATCACTGGAGGCGAAATTAATTGCATTAAATAGAAAAGCTTTTAATGTGGATGAAAATTTGTAAATACTGTGGAAACTTAGAGTTTGATACATGGCTAACTAACACCTTTAGCTAGCAGTGAAAATGTTTTAATAATAAATCCAAAAGGTTCAATTTGTGCACTTAAAACTCCATATGGTCCAAAACTGAAAAAGAAAACTCGATTACATTGGGTTTGTAAAATGAAAAGTCACCTGAAAAGTCTTACCTCTCAGATAACTGCATGGGTAGCAGTACGGCACATATGGGAGCAACAGCTTAGATCACTGGTAGTATTGCAGTAAGTAAATCATTTTATTTTGGTAGGACAGTGTATATGATAGAAGGTTTCCAAAACTAGGCTTGTATAGAAGACTGAAATAGACATGAGCACTAGAGGGCGGGAAAGCAAATGTTTGGTAAGATCAAGCGGAATGAAAATCTTTAAAGTATCTTGGGAGCACAACTTCTGATAAAATTGCTCCTGAAAATCGCACCTGTCTAGGTTGCAAAACATTAACATTAACTTTCCATTATGCATTAGTGTGGGTGTTTTTTTAATTAAGTAATTACTATAAAAACAAGTGGTGCGACTAAGCAAATTAAATATATTAGGTTTTTTTCTTAAAGAATTTGCTCATAACTTAACCTTAGTTCTTAGAAATCAAAAAATGATTTTGCCAGGCTCTTCTATTATATATAATTGAAAAAGTTAAGATTATCCATACAGTGTGTGTTTAAGAGGTGTGTTGGCACAGATTTTGAGTGCAAATGACTGTTTATAAAGGAGTTGCACTGAACTTGCTCGCTAACCATGCGTCTGTATCTGTGAGTACACACACACACTTGCTCACTTCCTCACTTCATTCATCAAGGAGCTGAGAAAAAGTTTAAAAAGTGATTTTTCAAGCAGACCATCATTGTCAGTGAGGGTAGTGCAGCCTAGGAGCCATTTTCCTTTCTTCTGCCCATCCTTAATATAATAAAACAGATTTTCTCTTTTGCTGTAAACAACAGAACTCCATGGGTGACTTGCCTTCTGCCTTCCAGTTAAAAAAAAAAACCAACAAAAAAAAACCAAACAAAAACAAAAAAAAAAAAAAAACAAAAAAAAACCAAAAACACAGTATAAAGGCTTGGTTGGTATTTATGTAAAGCAGCAGTGCAGCACTCTGCTTTCTTGCCTTCAGTGACCTGGAAGTGAGACTGACTGAAGTCTGCCCTTCAGTGGTTCTTGGGGCTGTGCTTTTCCTGCACCCATGGAAGTCGCAGTAGGAGGTGGAGGCTGTGTCAGCAAGGGAAGTGCTAAAGTTGAGGGCACGGGGGGAGGTGTGTCCCTCTTTTTGCCCCTCTCCAGCAAGCATAAGCAGTGGTATTTCTGAGAGTATCAAGGGGTTTCTTTCCCCTCCCTGTGGCTCACTAGATCAGAAGAGGCTGCAGGCAGCCAGAACAGAATGCCAAACAGAAAGAAAAAGCATGTAGATGACTGGTTTGAAGCTAACAAGTTCTGCCCTAAAAAGAGGCGAGGTCGGTAAAAGAGAAGACAGATAGGAGTGGAGAGATAAAAAAAGGAACTAATAACCCTTGAAGAAAGAAAGGCATATTCTACAAGCACTACAAAGTTGTGGTAGGAATAACTATTGTCATTATTAGGGATGGCCAAGGTAATCTTGGTACATAAACTTCCCAACTTACGTTTGAGTTAAAACAGCAAACAAGCATTGATGTGTAGACATTACAGGGATTTCGAAACAGCTTCCCCTGAGAAGAACACACATGTTTAGAAGGGGGAAGTTGCAGCCAATTCAAAACATTAATGTTAGACCTGGGAAATAACGTGTGCAAGAAAAGAAATAAGATTTAAAAACTGAAGGCAAATGCCCTGTACAATAGCTCTTCAAAACTTTGGTTTGACAAAAAGGACATGGAGTTCAGATCCATTTCTCCATCCGTAATCTTGATAAAACTGTTAAAACTTATGTTTCAGCTGGGATCTTAATGGGTGGCAGTGAAGGGGATTGGGGTGGTGCAGTGGCACAGCCAGGGGAACACTTGCTTGCAAAGTGTTTTAAGTTAGGAGCATTAAGAGTTTTTAAAAAATCGTGGGAGTAGTATTTGCCAACCTTAACGTTTAAAATAAATGTAAATTGTTTAAGGAGCAAAAGAAGATGCACAAGTGCCTAAGAACGTGTGACTGAGGCCTTTAATAGTTGGAAAAGCAGCTTCATGTCGGCTGACAATACTGTGCACAAATCCAGGATGGTACATGTGGGAAAGGATTAATATGGAACGGTGAAGCTCATAGAAATAGCCTGAGAAATGGACTTTGTAGTAGTCTGGGCTAAGGTGTGAGGCTTTGTGGTGTTTAGCTGCTCTTCAAAAAGGTAACATTTGCTAGCAATGTATTTGGAAGCTTGTTTCACAACAGGACATTTATTCAGTTTTGTGAGGCAGTGGGCATCATAGATCAGTAGATGTGCATAGAAGTAGAATTTCTTACTAGCCCAATAAAGAAGCAGGTAAATACATTAAGCAAGTAAATAGGATTGATGTGTAAGTAGAACTGAAATTACAAGACAAAATGAAAAAACAGCGTTTGTTGCAAAAATGAGTAATAGTAAATCAACTAGTGTATATACTATTTATGACCCAACTGAGGAGGATATTGTAACTAATAGCTTTTAATTATTGAAGTAGTCAAAGTAGAAGCTGACAGCAGTTACATTAAGTATTGTTTTAATTAATGATAGAATGAGCTACTAAACAGTCCAAAAGTGTCATCTTTAAATAAATAAATAAACTTGTATATAATGACCTGATAGTGTTTCCCTATTTGAAATTATTCTACTGTAGCATTTAAAACATGCAATGAACAAATTAGATTTTTAATTAAAGGGCTTTACTTTGAATAGTAAATATTCATTAGAGCAGTTGTTTTCATAAAGCAAAGTCTAATTCAGGACTTAGGGAAAAAACCTACTTAGCAGTTGGTTACCAAAACTTTAAGATTTATAAATAATCAAAAAGCTGTATGAATAATCAAAAAACTTTATAAATAATGGCTGTTTCAGAGGTAGCATAGTCCCACTAACTTGAGGCCTCTGAAGTACGTAGTATAAAAGGTGTTTTTTAATGCAAAGATTCTAAAACCAATAATCAGACAGTGAAATAAATCTGACTTCAAACTAAATGAACAAATGCTAAAGCTTATTTTGAAAGATTAGAAATGTTAAAATGCACTAGAAACTGCAAAGCCATAGGTTTTAAGAGAAGAAAGTGTTCTCGTATTGGGAGTAAAGCTCTCCGAATGGAGAACAGTTTAGCACATTACTAGTAAGATGGATTTCTAAAGGTGCAGAACAGACCTTGAATAAAAAAATGAGGTTAAAAAATAAGGGAGTGGGGTGGGGGGGTGTGAGTGTGTGTGTGTGGAATCGACTGAGCATCTCAGAGTGGTGGCAACTACATTAACAGAGAAAATCTGGTCAGTGGTATACCAGAAGGTCTGAAACAGTCTACACTAAATTAGAATGAAAGGCAGTGTCTTGATAAGGAGACAAAAATAGAGAAAAGTGCTGCTCTTAACTATGTCAGGTTGCTGAATTTCTGAAGTAAAAAACTTTTACACTGAGCCTTCAATCCAATGTCCTATTTATGTATGCCATGTAAGCATTTGAAATCTCTTTAAAAACCTCTTAGCAGTTGTATAATCAAACTCGAAATGGAGTGGCAGAATGATGAGCTGGTGCTCGTTCATTTTAAGCAATCCTCAATAGTAGTGCTAGTCCCAGGGGGAAATTCTCGTGAGAATAACCCATTATGGATAGGATTGGACAAAAATAATATGGAACCCTGCTTTTTTTATGTAATTGTGTATTAGACCATATTCCAAGGCACTTCTGAAGTATTACCTGCTCTTAAAAGTGCACTTAATTATAGATTCGCAAACACTAATAAAAAAAGAAGAGACATTTATAAAATACAGAAATAAATAATAGTAATTCAGACCTGGACCAATTAAATGGAATATTTCAGTTAAAAGGAATATTTCATACTTACTGTAAATAGATTTGTTCAGGGACATGATTAAAACCTTTGGATAGTTTTATTTATTTGAGTACCATGTGGCTCCTGTAGGGAGTCCAGCAGAAATACTGAAAGCAGAACAATTGTTTGCAAGAGATACGAGAGCCTTGTAGACGTGGCAACTTTAAAAAGCCAAGGACTCGTACAACGAGGTCTGTAAACTAGTAGTTACAGATTTAGGTGTGCCTGCTCTCTGAGACTTCCCATCCCCAGAAATGCCGCTTTTCAGTAAAGGAGTTTAACAAAATGTGTGAGTTAAATATTTCATATATCAAGTTTGTGTTTGTTTATTTTTTTGAAAAGAAGAAAGAGTGATGTGATGTACAGGTAATAGCTTAAATATTATTAATTATGTAATAGGGTGCATTGTTATGTATTACAGATGTTTTATGGCAAAATCAATAAATAACATATTTTCCTTTAAAAAAAAAAAAAGAAAAAACTTTACAAAATAATGCTTAATATGTCTCTTCCCTGGACTGATTTTACAGTACAGATTTTGTGGAGTTTGTGGTTCAGCATCTTCCACCTATTTGAAATACTGTTAAAATAGTGGGTTTGGACTTGCTGACCTACTAGTTTTAGCATAATGAATTATCTTGTATCTGTAAACACAATTTTGTAGCATAATTTTGTTAATGTCAGGAAAATTAATCAGAACTATATTTACACATACCTTAATTTTGCAATACAGGTGTTTTAAAGTTATTAAGCAGAATAGTTGACATCTCAAGACGCAATTCGTTCTCCCCTGTCAGTCTAGTTCCGAAGATAAAATGTAACCAGGATTTCCCAAGCAAATTCATGATGTCCTTTAGTTTTAAAACTTTTCTCAGGTTTCTTCTTTTTTTTGTACCATTTTGTCTCTTTTGACCCATCAGAATTATTTATTTACCGTGGCTTCCTAAAAAAGGAACCGTGGCTTCCTTCACTTCATTATCACTGTTTCTCCCTTATACTGAGATCAGAATGGGGTTTGGCAGGTAATACTATAGGGACAAGGCTATGTACACATTTTGTCTCTAACATTTACTTCCTGAACTAAGTTTTGCTTGTTCACATCGGGAGGGGCTTGCAAGTAGTTCAGGCATCCAAATGACCTGTGTTTGTTCCTTGAGCAATGCTGAGGGGTCAAACCACTGCAGTCAGCATCACCTGGGAGGCTCAGGCTCACATCAGCACCTTCTCCCCTATTGCAGACAGCAGGGACTCGCTGGCATTAAGGACCTCAGCTTCTTGGTTCAGAGCCTGCCCCTCTACCGACCCTCTACCTGATCTGAAGAAGCACTAGAAGTCTGTTCCGTCTGGTGGGAGCTTCACGATCTGAAATGTTTTGGGTGATGAGGGTG
Organism: Oxyruncus cristatus; assembly: GCA_013399855.1. NCBI lineage: Eukaryota > Metazoa > Chordata > Aves > Passeriformes > Cotingidae > Oxyruncus > Oxyruncus cristatus. The sequence continues at coordinate 1,946,326 of VXAY01007345.1, read as the reverse complement.
GCATGTGACAGGAATGTATGCATTCTAAATGAACAGCAGTTTCCGTGGGGATCTCTGTACCTGGAGACAGCAGACAATCGTGTGTCTTTTTCATTGCTGGAAATCCCTGTTTCTCTACAGCTATCTCTATAATTTTGCCTAGTTTATTTTTCAGCCCAACTCTCCGTTCACATAGAAGTGAGGTTTATTCACCTTGTTCCCAGGTAACTTCACACCAAAATATCTGCTGTGGTGCTTTCAATATACATCCTGTAAAAGCAAATTGTCATCGAATCCTAGAATGGTTTGGGTTGGAAGGGATCTTTAAAGGTCATCTAGTCTAAACCGCTGCAGTGAGCAGGGACATCTTCAACTAGACCAGGTTGCCTAGAGGCCTGTCCAACCTGAATGTTTCCAGGGATGGGGCATCTACCACCTCTCTGGGCAACCTGTGCCGGTGTTTTACCACCTTCATTGTAAAAATTGGATTAATTCTGGCAGATGTTAAAGAACCCAAATCGCAACTGGTAATTTTAAACCTTGTGCTTGAGAAGGATAAAATGAGTATATATTTCGAGAAGCCTTTTGTATGTATTTTTATATCTTTTATATATTTTTGATGTTAAATCGTAAGACTAAGATCACATCATAATAAAAGCTATTTGGTATTTTGAGTAGTTTGAAGTAAATAAGGAGTATCTGCCTGAGAGAAAAGGAACTATGTCCAGCTTTTTTTTGTATTTTAGGATTAAAAAAACTAAGTTGAGGACACCACTAGTACAGCACTAATTGTTAAGAACAAGGTACACTAATCTGCATGCTAGTGATGTAAAATGCATGTGAAACCTATAGCTCTGTACACGGAAAGCAAGACAACCAAGACCACCAGTTCTGCCAATCAGTCATTCACATTTCCCACTGTTTTCCTCTATTGTAGGAAAATGTGAGAAGCTGCTCTCAGGCCACACAAACAATGCTCTTTATTGGTCTTTACTGAGGCATGATTGGGTGTCTATGCTGAGACTGCCAGCCTCAAAGAAGGGCTAGTGGATGACATCTGGCAGCCTGGCTTTGCTACAGATAGATTTATGAGCTGTGAAAGATGGTCAAATTAACATCTTCTACATTCTTGATAGGATTAGGGTTTCTGGGACATGCAGCTATTTGCATATTGCCCTGACTTACCACATTAGTAGTGTGTTTGTGGCTCATTTTAATAGATTGAGGGGGCAGTGGGGGCTTTCTCCCTTTACATCCTACCATTTTCCAGTCACTCTTGGCAGTGACACGGTTGTGTTGGTTTAACAGACCTAGCAGAAATCATATTTCTTGTTCTGACTTCTTCCTGTTACAATCTTAATGTGAATCAAGAGCAGCAGCAGTTGTAAAAAACCTTTTCACTTGGGTCAGGATGCTCTTCACGAGGGGTGGGTTCACGCAGACACACACAAAGTTGAATGATAATGCGCTTCTATGAGAGGCCACAGAAATTGTCCCTAGGAGTTAAAGAGAGAAGATCTTACACAAGCTACCTTTCTACAGCCTCAAGCAACTATTGAAGGTGTTGGAAAGCTTAATTTAATCAATAGAAACTTAGATAAAAGCTCTGTTAGCATTAAATGCCTGTTCCTTTCCTTTCACCCACTCCCCACAAAGGACTTAGATGACATGATTTTTTTTTTTTTTCAATTATGATCATCCAGTGTTGCTAAAATATAGCCTGTGCTTCTCACTAGACTGGAGATGGCTTCAGTTTGCTGTTTGGGCAGAGTGACTATGGCCACACACCCCTCAACAGCTCCCAGTGGTCTGCCTGAGCAGTGGCACAGGACACTGTCCCCTTCCCAGGAGACAGGGAAGGGTGTGGGCTGGAGACGCTGAGCCCTGGGCAGCACAGGGCAAGGCTGAGAGCAGGGCAGGGAGAGGGGGTGGGACCCCTGTGGGACAACAGAGGTAGTGAGGTGAGAGTATGGCCAGTGCTGGAAGGTGCTGTACAAGAACACAGGCCACCAAGAGCGACCGTCATGGGTAGGAGTGATAGTGGAGGGCGTAAAATGCAGCTTAGATGCATCATTATAGTCCTGTCACTGAAAGTGGCGGTGTGAGATAACCGAGTGAGCTGCACAAGCATGCGCTGAACAGGATTTCCAAGGTGCCGAGAAAAGAGAGGATATCCAACAAATCACTGTCTCAAATTTACAGAGAGTACTTACGTATGCTTAATCCTTACTTAGGCTGTAATAATAAAAAAATAAATGAACTATTCTTCTTCAGGTAATTATGACTTTTCCAGTCTTCTCTTCTGAGTTACCTACTCCAATTTTTACACTCACTTCCACTCTGATTTAAAGTTAGCTGGTGCTTCCTCTCTAGAGCAAATTACTTTTACTGCAGCTGATGTATGATGGAAGTACTTTCATTAACCTCATTCAGGGGTTAGCTCCAAATTTCCAGCGAGAAGTCTATTCCACACTGGTACATTAGTTTTAATAACTTGAAAGGAATTAGCATCTCTGAGAGTCCCACGACTCCAAATTGTGGGCAGAGACAAAAATATACATGAGCATTGGAGTCTGATCTCCTTGGGCAGAAAACAACATAAAGAAGACAACGAAACATCTGCACAACCAGGGCAGGTGAGGACCCATGTGAAAGGTGGAGCAAAGTGTGACATCGTGTTGTGCTAGCATTAGGTGCCTACTCCTAATTTTGTGATGTTATTTTACTGAGCCATGTTTACCACAGGGGCACATTAAAAGGAAAAGGCAGCCATTGCCAGGTGATTTGGGCTCTCCCCAGCATGCTGATGCTGGCAGAAAGGGCCAGCTGGAGTCTCTTGGTGGCCCAGACGTGTGTTGTCCCCATAGGTGCCCTCTGCACATGGCTGACCCCCACCCCAGGGCTACCTCATCTCCCAGAAATGAAAATAGGAGCTTTATCTCCCTTAGATCTATAATAACTTCTTAAACCAAACTACTTTTTGTTTCCTGGTGCTGTTTTCCTACATGACTGTGGCACCGTAACGTTCCTGGCTCAGAGACATCCACTGAAACGAAGGGTCACGTCACAGCTGCTGTTTGCCATGCACTAATAAAGCCCTAAAAAGCCCCCAGAAGCGATTAAGATGCTGTTGATGTGTACGTGTGTGGCGGGGCCGGGTGCTGGAGGACGTTCATTGGCCCCGTGCTGGGTGGGATGACATCAGGCCCCACTTTCCATAGGGCCTCCAGCTTGCCCCCGACGTCTGCTGAGGGCTGCAAGAGAATAGAGCTGAGGGGAGAAAACCCTCACACTACACCCTCTCGGCTCCAATAGGAACACAGACAGCTCAGTCAGGGATAAAAGAACTTAAAAAAAAAAAAAAGAGAGAGAGAGAGACACTGTAGTCTTGGAGCTGCTATTAACAGGAGATGAATTGCAAGAGACCATTTCATGCCGAGGGACTTTAGAGAGCAGCAGCCCCAAGAGCCATTAACTCTCAGTGAGAGTCGTGCTGAAGCCCTTTGCTGTCAAGACAGAAGCATGCATATAAATTTTATACCATTTGTCTTTGAGCAGAAACAAAAGATCAGCTCCAAATCCTCAACATCTTGTCTCAACTAACATGAAATAACACTTCCTTGTGTGGCTGTCTTGTTACTCTTTTCCCATCAAAAGAATACTAGTGATAAATTTATTCATAGTTTTGAAAGGTTTTGCTCTTAAAATTAAAAAAGAAGCAGCAAACACATGGAGCTGAGGCTATATTTATTCTTGTTAGGGCAAATCATGCTGTTGCTAAGCATGGTGACTTTGGGAGGTGCACAGTACTTTTTTTAATTGAAAAACACAGCTTTAAAAAGTTAGCCACTAGACTTTCTTCTGCTTTTCACTAAACAAACTCTGAGGATTATACATCTCATCTATCTTCTAGTGCAGTCTGAAAAAAAAAAAGGAAATTACTGTAGGACTTTTTACTGTAGGCATTTTTGCTCTTTTTCAACCAAGAATTCAAACCTTACAGACATTTTGGGACCTGGGACTTCCATTTATTCATGGAAGGACTTCATTTATTCATCTCACATTTAAGATGTAAGAAAATCTGCTGAATCAAGTACTCAGATTAAAAGAAGCTCTTAATACAATTTGCAGAATAAAATGATTTAAGATGTTTTCTTTTAAGAATGTGGGTTGAAGTAGATATTACATACAATTTTACATTTCAGGATTTGGATCTCTTTTATTGGACCACATTTTGTCCTATGGATGTCCTTTGTTAAACAGATACTATAACTTCAGTACTTTGTGAACACATAATATGAAATAGTTAATTCGGTGTTTTGCCATGACACTTTCATCAAACATTTTCTCATTTAATGGCAGTCTAATTAGAAAATAATGTCATGTTAGAGTCTAAATTACTTATAACTAAATCCTAAGAAGTCTTGTTTTATATGGAGCAATTATTCCTAGGTTTCCTCCAACAGATTAACACAAAACTTCTCCAGCTGATCCAACAGCTCTGCAGTGGGTGTAAAATGGGTGAGTGAATTGCAGGGTGCAGGTGCTGGCGTGGTGCTGGTGCAGTACCCCAGCAGGCAGCAGGGCCCTCTGCCCGGGGCACACACCAGCACTGAGCTGTTGTTAAATGCATGTACCTGTCTGGGGTACATGGGCCAGCAGCAAGGACAGAGCTCTGAAATATACATAGAAATAGATAGAATTTATATATATATGTAATTTTTTATTTTCTGTCAGTGAAGCAGCTGTGCATTTCCCTGGTGTGCTGAGACCCCAGGAGCCAGCCCTCAGTGTTTGTCCTTGTTGGCTGGGGCTGCCTGAGAGCCTGGGGGAGACAGAAGCTGCTCGTGGGAAGGCTGGAGTGGACAGTTAAAATCCGAGCCCTGTGCTCAGGCCATGCCGCTATTCATCCATCAGGAATGTGGGCTGCGCTCGGGCTGTGCCTTGCTGCCCCTCTCACACTCTCTCCCCCCTTGAGGAAACATGCATCATTAACCATCTCAGGCCTTGAAATAAACTGGACAAAATATCTGCTTTCTAAGAGCCCAGCACAGTCTGTACACAGGTTCAGAAACCACAGCACATACTGAATGAGGTTAAGCCCTAAAATTCTGAATTATTTCTAAAGCTGTAGATATTTTAGACATGCTTGTACTTAACAGATCCCTTCCACAAAAGGAGTGTGAAGACTGGGAGAGTTAATCTAAACTCTGTAATACTGTACAGTTAAAAGCCTCTTTCATGTAACTGTGTTCATGAACTGAGCTTGGAATTCTTAAAAATCCAGATTATTACAAAGGAAGGGATTTGGTGTTTGGCAAATTGACAAAGCCTGCCATTCACTCACCTCATGTGCTGCTCAGCTTTACAGTGAGTCTCAGACAGGGCTCACAGCACAAGGGAGAGCCTGAAATATGTCAGAGGCAATGAAAGAGAAATGCCCAAAGACTTCAGGTTCCATTATCCAACCAGCTCCCATTTGAAAAGTTGCTTCTTTTTTTTCCATGCCTCTGCCTTATTTTTATGATCAGATGTGGAAATGGTAAATATACAAACACAGGCAAGTACAGCTGGTAGAGATAAGGGTTGAATTATGACTGCCTGACCAGATTTCACTTGTTGAACCTGTGAATTCAGAGGAATTGTGCAGGCATGACTGAGATGGAAAATCAACAAAGATTTATTTCATTTATTAATTTTCTGATGTCATTTTATAGGAAGGGATTGTTTTACACAGCAAGACATATTATTGTCTGCTTTAACCTTGCAAATGAGTAACATCTTTTAATTGTTCCTTCAAAATCAGAAAGTGGTGAAAGAGAGATTAGTAGTTTGCTATTAAATAAGATCAAGTGTTTTCTACGTCTAAGGAGAGTAATTAAAGCCAGCTGCACTAAATGCATACCCAGATTCATCATCACTGATTTCTCTTCAAAGGAAAATCAAGGAACAGTATTGACAGCTTTTAAGCTTCTGTTGCAACCTGCAGATACTGAAATAAGCTCAGCAGCCAAAGGAAAGAAAACAATGCTGTATGTGCAATATGGCACATAGTTGATTCTATATTTTTTTACCTCTGAAAATTTCCAGAGTTAGAGCTCCCAGAATTCAATATCCAGAAGCTAAAATGTCAATCAGTTGTTTTTGTTTTAAGGTTTGAAAAACAGACCTAGTGTCCTGATATGTCAAACTGGCAGCACCCTTGTGATGACAACTCAAGCAGCAGCTGCATGTAGGGGTTATGCCCTCTCCTTAATTATGCCCAGGACCACCTTCCTCTGGGAGGGAAGAGCTTATCAGGCCTGTGGGGCAAGCAGGCATGGTTTGCCCTGGCAGGTTGGCTACACTGGCTCTTCTTACTTTGGGCATTGGGTGGTCGGGAAGAGCTGAGGAGGGACGAATGAGATGACAGGAGCCAGCCTGGAGTGCCTCCAGCGAGGAACCAGAGAAATGATGAGGGGCCACCAAAGCTGCAATAAGAGGGCAGAGGTAAGGTTGGCTGCAGAGTGGGTGTGTAGACACATTTGTGTGCCTGAGTGAAAGCAGGATGGCGGGGAGTGGGAGCAGCTGTGTGTGGAGTGTGACAAGTACATGTTGTGGAGTTGCCATAGGGCTGGAAAGAAACAGTTTTTGTTGGAAGTGAAGATCTTGGCTACAAAGCATTCCTAGTTTTGGTTAGCTTAGCCGGTGGTGTCAGCTGTTACCTACCCATGGGGGAGGATAAAAATGTTGAGACAGGAAGCAAAAAGCTACGGTCTTCCATGTTAAAAAACAAATCTGAGGATTTTCCAGCCTTTAGCCTTCAGGATCTGCATATCTGTTGCTATTCAGCTCTAGGCGCTGGTGTTATTAACCACAGTAAACGCAATTAATACAGTCTCTTGGGTTGTTGTATTTCATTAGTTGGTGGTGCTAAAAGGAAGACTTTGAGCTCTTTTGGAGAATCAGGGGAATAATGTGGTTAAACACAGAGCAAGGGACCCTCTTCTTTCTTCTCCCTCCTGGGTAAACAAAGAATTTGTTCAGAGTTCCTAGTTGGGTTTTTAAATGCAGAGTGCTGTGGGTAATCAGCTTGGTTGCCATGGTGTTCCACCTTTGCATCTGATGGTGAGAAATGCAAGCTCTAACAGCACTGCACAAAGCTGCTGTGCCAGTCCATGGAGGTAAAACAAAGCTTTGTTTATTGCAAGATACTGTGCAATGCTATGGCCAGCAGCCTGCTCCGTGGCTGCTTGTGTGACATACACATGAAGTGAAAGTGAGCTGTCGTTAAAAAAGTAATTATGTAAGTCCCATACATTGATGATCAAGTTTTTGCATAGTGCTGCTGAAGATCATCCAGCTACTTGCTTTAAATAAAAATGCTTTGGCTCTAAGAGCTGTGTGCAACAATCCACAGACTTGTGAGATCCACTCGGCAGATCCTTACTACTTCTTGGTGGCCTTGTCACAGACATCCATAAAACCTTATAGAAAGATTCTGCAAGAATCTTTCTTGATTCTTGCAGATAAGAAGAGTTGTTTTGCAGAGTGGGCCATGCTTGGGGCTGCCCTACGACCGCCCCTCACCTGCACTGTGGCTGTACTCAGTCTACCTGTGGCACTTGATACATAAACGAAGGCTGGGGCCAGCAGGGGGCTCAAACCTGCTGTTTTATTAGATGTGGGGTTTAACAGTACAAAAGAAGGGCTAAAGGAGAGATTGAAAAGGCACACACACTTACAAAGCTACATAAGCAATAGTTTTGGTTTGCTACTTTTCTGGGTTAGATTCAATATAAAACTGTTAAAATTCCGCTTTAGCTCTGTTGCATCATGTTTGTAGGCTGCAGTGCTTACCTGTGAGGCTGAATAACACTCTGCCCTAATAAGCTCACTGACAGTTTAGCTGTGAAATTCAAACTTTTGCAACTTTTGTAGGAAAAGGTGAAATTCGGTGATTCAGCAAAGTAAATAATGCTGCCATAAGAATACATACGACATGACTAAACACTTACTCATCTGTAATGCTAGAGCTTTGACAGAGGTGTCTTTTCCTGTGGGAGAGCTGGTTAGGCAGTGAGTACTAGCCTTGAGAAAATAGTGTCAGCTTCCTCTTCTAACCCAGCTGCTTTCCCAAATAATTCTTCAGGTTAAAAAGTAAACATATGTGGTGCCTTCTGATGTGACTGCTCCTTCAAATGCTGTTGTTTGAGGGGGACTGGGTTTTATTTTTGACATTTACCTGTCTGCTTTATCCATGGTTTATGTGGTTGTTTTACTGCACCCATCAGGGATTTGACATTTAATCACTGGTCTCATGTGTGGGGACCACGATGGATGCTCTGCTGTATTGGTATACTGCTCCTCTGTTCTCGATCTGTCAATGCACCTAGGTGTTCTGGTTCAGGAAGAATGTATGAGCAGCAGCCCTCTGAGTGATTGTAGGGGCAATTTTGAGATATCTCTGTGGAATAATTAAACTAATGTAAGTGTTTAACCAAACACCTCTCTGCAGACAGGTATAGTTTCAGTTTCTGCAAAAGTGACTCCCCAGCAGCTTATTTTGTGAGTAAAGGGGCTGGGTCCTTCCCACATTTACCTGGAGTGTTGCCCTGCTTTCTGCACTATTGTATTGGACAGCAGGGTAGAGAAGTTGTTGGTGAGCAGTCAGGTATGCACTGTAGAAATCACAATCCTTTTTTTAGCATGTGAGTGGGATGTGTCTAAAGAAGAAAAATCGGGACCAAGGAAAACTTGAGCTCTCCTTAACAGAATGTACCACGTTTTTTGTTGATAAAGTATTTAACATCTCAAAGCCCTTTTCTCCCTTGGTAAAACAAGTTGCCTGCTTCAACACTATGCCATTAGCCAAGTGAAATGCCATTCATCTACCAAATCCAGTTTGTGTACCTAGGTGCTTCTGAGTTTCTCAACCTTTCTTTTCACAGCTGGTTTTTCACCGAATTCTGTTCATGTTCCTGTTTGAAGACAGTCAGTTGACCAGCTGCTTTGTGGAGAAAGGACTGGACTGACTTTGGTAGCTTATGAAATCTTTGTCAGCAAGGAAGTTTCTTCTAGGACTTACTATTTAGTGAAGTCTCAGTTGCTTCTCATTCTGGTATAAATGCCTCGTTTTCTACTTGCATGATTTCATTGTAACTTCAGTCTTACAGAAATTGATTTTTGGTGAGTGAATAGATGTCTCTTCACGCTTATTTCCTTTGAAAACCTTTGATGTACTTGAGTGCACGAGTCGTCCCTAGGTGCTCTCACCAGGTTAGCTGATGTGTGCCACACACGCTGTTCAGCAGCGTGACGGTGCTGCAGGTGTTACAGGGCTTTGACGAGACAAAGAATTACCTGAACTTCTTGTCATAAAATAGTTACCACTTTATTGGGGGTAAAAGAGGAAAACTGACAAAGTCGGGGGGCAGGGGCGGGGTGGCTGAGGGCAGGNGCGGGCCGGGGCGGCTCAGCCCTCCCAGAAGCCGACGAAGAAGCTGCACAGCGAGTGCCACCGCTCGGCGCAGTAGGTCTCCGCGGGGTCCTCGGTGGGCTCCAGGGCGGGGGCCGGCGTGGCCGGGCCGGGGTCGGGCAGCAGGCGGAGCT
>VXAY01007345.1:1915932-1936403 GCA_013399855.1 Oxyruncus cristatus | reverse complement strand
CAGCAGCGCCAGCGGCATCCTCATCCTCGGCGCCGCGGGAGCCTCCTCGGTGCCTCAGCGACGGGGCGTCCCGGCGCGGGCCCCGCCGTCCCGCCGCATCCTCCGCGCCCTGCAGCCACAAGGACCGTGCCAGGCGGTGCCCCCTCGGCTCTCACCCTCTCCCCCCCCCCCCGGGGCGNCCCTCTGCCCGCCCCGCGGGAGCGCAGCCCCCGGGGTCGCGCCAGCCCGAGCCGGGCGGGGCTCGTCCCGGCAGAGGGACGCGGAGCGGGCTTGTCCCTCCAGGGTGGGGCTTTTAGCGGATTTTTAGCTTGTGTCCGTCACCCCTCCTGCTCCGCTGACGGCCCGCCGATGGCGGCGAAGTCCCGGCCGGGAAGCCCCAACGGGACAGCGCCAGCCGGGAGTCCGCACCCGCCGGCTGCGGCATCACAGCTGCGGGGGTATCACTGCTGCCGCTCGGCTGCCAGACCCGCCCACGGGCAACCCGCTCCCCTAAAGCCCCGTCTTTTTCCCCCGCACCCGGTTTCCCCCCACGCCCCCCGGTGTTCTCCTCGCTGTCCCGAGGCACTCACGGTGCGCTGTGGGCTGGGTGGCGGTGCGGGACAGGCGTGCGCGGTGGCTCCGCGCTCCCGGGTGCCCGCGGCGGGCCCGGCACGGGGGTTATCAATGGCCGGGGACTGCCCCCGCCGACGCCCCTCCCCGGCCACCGCCCGCGGGGGACAGCGCGGGGACACCCCGGCAGCGCTGTGCCCCGACGGCACCGGCTCACGGGAATTTCCCCGACTCACGTACACACAAACAACCCCCCTTTGTTCGAGGAACTCGCACGCCGGTACTTCAAAGCCATCCCGGGACTGCGGCACCCTTGGGAGGTGACGAGGGAGGGAGATCCCGGGGCCGAGCCGGGCAGCGGCAGCTCGGCTGTGCGGCTATCTCCCTGCGGGGGCAGAGGGGGGAATGGTTGTGTGCCTGCTGGACGAGAATCGAATTATTTATTTTCCTTTGAAATTGATGGAGTTAAAAGGAATTCTCATTTCGGAAGTAAAATATCAGTGTGCATTATTTTAGATGGTTACTTTTTGTTAATGTGGTGACAGTCTTCTCTAAAAGATGTGTTTTTAAAAAAATGCCAGAAGTTTCATGAGAACATAGGCATAAGCTTTGTTACTGCATGTTTGGGGATGGGAAATCAGACACCCGTTTCAGAAAACTCTTGAACTAGGCTCTCAAAATCTGTATGTGCTTCAGTTTCATGGGTGATGAACTTCGCACATCTGTTCCAAACTCCTTAAAGTTCTAACTTTGTTACTCAAAGATGAAGGCTCTTGAGTTATCAGCAACTTCCTGCTGTCTCCTCAGTGTTGGATCATCAGAAGAGCACATCCCTGCTCAGCACACTGAGCCCAGCCCTGCACTGCTGTTATTTAATCTCTTCATCAATGACATAGACAATGGGATTGAGTGCACCCTTAGCAAACTTGCAGATGACACCAAGCTGAGTGGTCTGGGTGACACACCTGAAGAACAGGATGCCATTCAGAGGGACCTCAGCAAGTCTGAGAAATGGGTCCATGGGAATCTCATATGGTTTAACAAAACCAAGTACAAGGTGCTGCCCTTGGCTTGGGGCAACCCGCGGTGTCAATACAGGCTGGGAGATGGACAGGTTGAGAGCAACCCTGCTAAGTAGACTTGGGGCTGCTGGTGGATGAGAGGCTGGACATGAGCCAGCACTGTGCACTTGCAGCCCAGAAAGCCACTTGTATCCTTGGCTGCGTCAAAAGCAGTGTGGCCAGCAGGTCAAGGGAAAGGATTCTGCCCCTCTACTCTGGTGAGATCCCACTTGGAATACTGCATGCATCTCTGGCATCCTCAGCACAGGACAGACATGGACCTGTTGGCATGGGTCCAGAGGAGCACCACAAAAATCTTCAAAGGGCTGGAACACCTCTCCTGCAAGAAAAGGCTGAGAGAGTAGGAGAGTAGAGAAGAGAAGGCTCTGGAGAAACCTTATTGCAGCATTTTTGTTACTTAAAGAAGGCCTACAAGAAAGATGGGGACAAACTTTTAGCAAGGCCTGCTGTGATAGGACAAGGGGAAATACTTAAACTAGNTGGGTCCATGGGAATCTCATATGGTTTAACAAAACCAAGTACAAGGTGCTGCCCTTGGCTTGGGGCAACCCGCGGTGTCAATACAGGCTGGGAGATGGACAGGTTGAGAGCAACCCTGCTAAGTAGACTTGGGGCTGCTGGTGGATGAGAGGCTGGACATGAGCCAGCACTGTGCACTTGCAGCCCAGAAAGCCACTTGTATCCTTGGCTGCGTCAAAAGCAGTGTGGCCAGCAGGTCAAGGGAAAGGATTCTGCCCCTCTACTCTGGTGAGATCCCACTTGGAATACTGCATGCATCTCTGGCATCCTCAGCACAGGACAGACATGGACCTGTTGGCATGGGTCCAGAGGAGCACCACAAAAATCTTCAAAGGGCTGGAACACCTCTCCTGCAAGAAAAGGCTGAGAGAGTAGGAGAGTAGAGAAGAGAAGGCTCTGGAGAAACCTTATTGCAGCATTTTTGTTACTTAAAGAAGGCCTACAAGAAAGATGGGGACAAACTTTTAGCAAGGCCTGCTGTGATAGGACAAGGGGAAATACTTAAACTAGAAGAGAGCAAGGAAGGAATCTTTTACAATGAGGGTGTGAAGCAGTGGAACTGGTTGCCCAAGGAGGTTGTAGATGCCACATCCCTGGAAACATTCAAGGCCAGGCTGGACAGGGCCCTGAGCAACCTGATCCGGCTGAAGATATCTCTGCTCATTGCAGGAGAGGGATACTAGGAGACCTTTAAAGGTCCCTCACAACCCAAACTATTCTATGATGTGACTCAATGGAAGAAAGAGGCTAGTTTATCTTTCTGTGCAGTAAGTCCTAAGAAGGAAAGAGTTCTGTAGAGACTGAAAGAATGACTGCTGGAGAAGAGGTGGGATGTAGAGTTCTTTCCCCGGTTCAGGGAAGGGAGGAGCATTTTCAGATAGATCTCCTGTTTCCTAGCTGCACTGCATACTTAGAGCTCTCCCTAGTTGGTAGTTTGGAGTGGAGGGAAATGGCAAGAGAGAGAGGATCATGAGAAGGAAATAAAATGGCTTAGGCAACAAACCATAGGAAAGGGTTTGCAACCAAGAATTTCCAGTGAAAGCTGGTATCTCCTCTTGGCCTGCAGTTACATAAAGAACCATCTCTGAAGGACAAGGCTTAGCTGACTGTTAGCTGTATGTGGCTCCTTTCTCAGTGTGCTACATTGTGTATATTGCTTTCATGGGTTCTGAGGACTCCCCCATGGGCTGTAGGAGAAATCTTGGCATCTAACGGAGGGCTGTGGGTACCATGAGGCATAAAGAACTGCATTGTGACTTTAAAACCCTCTATGGCTCCAGTGAGCACGTGGCATGTCGTGTGCCTTAGCTTATGAGTGTGCCAAACCTTGGACTTGCTTTCAAATTAAGTTCTGACCACCTGTAATTGCTATATATTATTACACTGAGATCTTTGTCCGTTTTCCACATTCTACTGCTATCATTTATGCAGTGTGAAATGGAGTTGTCTAGTATTTTGAGATCACTTTTATAGCAGTTTATTCTAAGAATATAACTTTGGAGGAAAATATTACTGTGTTTTGATGAAGATGTTGCTATTATATTTTTGGACAGATTACATTAAATCTCATACCAGTTATTACTCTTCAGACACTAAGGAAAGAAACTGAAACAGAATGAAACTTGTCTAGCCTCCTCATATAGTGATTAATCTTTCTTAATCTTCTTTGCCATGTTCTCCTACTACCTGTATTTATACACACGTTTTCCTTCATGATTGTTACTCATATTTTGCAGTAAAGCAGATGTTAGTATTTGATGCTCATTGCTTCCATATTAATTTTCTTGCATAAAGTACAATTTTGTCTCCTGGATTTGATGGGGTTATAGTAGGGGAGGCAGGGGCAGGAGGGAGGGAAGGATCATTCTTACGTCACTAAAATCACTGTATCCTTTTGTTCTGTATTTGCAGTTTAAATCTAGTGAGTCTGTGTTGCTGTTGTAGCTGTATTTTGACTGCTCTTTCCCTACTGTCCCACTCACCTTAGAATAACCTTTATAGCTCTAAAAGTCAGCTGGTTATGAAGTTATTTTTGAAAACGTGATCATTGCACTGTGCACTGTGGCAGATACAGTTGCCTTGTCTCTGCAGTGAACCTGAAACAAATCCCTGAGGAGTTAATGGGCCTGCCCATCCAAGCAAATGACATTAGGAGTGTGCTTACTATGTGAATCCTACAGGACTAAACTGGAGGGAATTACAGATATACCATGTTGGATGCAATTTGGACTCTAAAGGTTCTAAAACAAATTGGAAGTTACAGTAAACACTCATAGGACCAGTGCAGTCTATAATATGGGATTCAGTTCAATAGAGCGAAGTGCAAGATACAGGTCTAAAAACACCTTCACAAATGCAAGATGATGAATGCTGACTAAGTAATGTGTCACAGAAAAGCATGCACTGTTATGTGATTCACTGTAGCTGAATGTGAGACAACAGTTGTCCTGCAACTGCAAAAAAGGCAGACGCATAAATAAGGATCTCACCTATAAGACACAGGAAGTAAGGCATTGGCTAAAACCAGGCTTTGAGTGGGACATTGTGTCCAGTTTAAGCTTTACTCTTCAAAAAAAGATTAAGACCAACTGAATTGAGTCTGTGAAAGAACACTGAGAGTATCACAGACCTAGAAAACTCAATTTATAACAAAGTGATTTAAACAATGGGCTTGATAACCTAACAAAGAAAAGAACTAAGTAGGCAAATATGGCAATAGTAAAAATTGAAATATTACCTAATTAAATCTATTTATGCATCTTTCAATTTTAGAAGTTCAGATCATACCCTTAATCACACTTTTCATTAGTCAATGAATAAATTATCCTAATTTTTAACTCTGAATTGAAAAACTTATATTCTGTTTATAGGCCACTTCACTCACACTGAAGATATTGCCCAGAAAACTGTGTTAGGGCTTTGACTTCAGGGTTTTGATCTTTAAAAGTTCAGTTGAATTAGCTATTCGTATTTTATAAAAACTCCAGTCATTATGAAAAATGATATTTCTTTCTCTTACTCCAGTCCCTAGGATTGCAGCAACGACTGTGAATGATTGCAAGAACAGTGTTGCTTTAGAAGTGGAAAGTAGTCAGTCTCCAGCCCTGTCATTGTAAACTCCTTTCCAGAGAAGTGGGTAGGGTAAACAATGTTGGTGGTTCACAAACCTAAATTGTTTAAAATATACAAGTCCATGGCTGTGTTTAACCTACTTGTTTGAGATATCAATCTTCCAATTTCTTGTTACTGGCTCAAGAGAATAACATCAAATTTAACATGTTTACAGATTGACCTTCTCAATTACCTCGTTTTGTTCAGAGTAAGCCAAGCTCTGCATGGTGTAAAAGACAAAAACTGGTGGCTGAAGAGCCATGCAGAGACATTTATCTCAATTTGGTCATGAAGCAAAATGAAATATTACTTCCACTGGGAAGGTGCCCAGCAGTCCCGTTCATCTCTGCTGGCCACCTCAGAAATTCAATCCCTAAAGGGTATCATGTATTTACTGGCTTTACTGGTAGAGCTGTCTACTGCTTTCTGTCTAGTTATGCTGAAGGATCCTCTGTGTGCAGACAGCTGTGAGGTCCCTTGATCTGAACTAGAGCACTGCAAGGCAAAGTTGTGAAGCATTTTTTATTCTCCTTTCATCCCAAGCTGGCAAATAAGTGTGACTACTGAAGAGTTTTTTAAGATTATGAACAGGTTCGTTTACTATTACACCTTTGACTTGCAGATAGCTGAAATTCTGGGTTCTGTGCCCTGTCCCAAATAGTATAGAAGGAACAAAGTGAAAAAAGAATTTCCTTGCTCAAATTTTCCCTTTCTGAAATCTCTCCTAGGTACGGTTTAAGCACTTTTCTATGGTCAGACCGATGCCTTTGTCCAGTTTTAGACAGATTTTTGTGTTGATTCTTTCTTTCCTTGCCAATAAACTGCTACTGAAGTTCAACCCAACCTTTCATTTGAAAGATAGCTTTTTGCAAAATGAAAGAAAACTTAAAGAAACTGCACAGTATCGGGGATCTATAAATCAATTTCTTACGCTGCAGAATCGGTTTGAAATTATTCATGTGCCCATCCTTCAGTCAACAGACCGTTGACTGAATGTGCTCTTGGAAGCCAGGACATAGCAGGGTGCTTCAGAATCATCCCAGAATACATTTTCTCTTTGATTCACTTGCTTTTACAAAAAATGTTCCACATATGTTTCTACCATCTTTACCGTCTCACATTCCCTGCAGGGTTTTTCACAAGCTGGTCTGAGTCATTTGCCTTGTGTTCTCCAAGGCTGTGTTTTCCCACTGGAGTTCAGGAAATAGTGAATTAAGCTCTTAGTACTGGTTCTTTTGCTTCATAGGAACTGCTTTGTTCCTTGCATCATGTATATATTCCTTTCTTTAATTGACTTATATATTCTGAACTCAGATTGTTGTATTTCTGATTAGAGATGCATATTTGCATGTTAATTTTTCTAAGTATCTAATTTTTCATATTTAAAATGCCACCTCTTAAATGGTTTTTTTCTGTAATCTGCCTTCCACTGTGAGGATGTTTGTTACTTTTATCAGTCATGTAAAGGTTACCATGCTTACTCTTTACCTTCGTCAAACAAACTCTTACCTTACCAAATGAATTTAGGAAGTTTTTAATTTTTGTTTCTCGAAGAGTCATTGTAGTCTCTGTTCACAGAGAACCCACATGACTGACCACTATTTCCTACCTTCATTCTTCCCTGTGTAATTAATGGACTTACCTCAGCTTTGATAACTCCGCTTGTTGAGCTGGGTATGGGAGGGAGCTGCTAGAACACCCCTACCACTCCAGGCTTTTCTGTCAGCTGATCAAAATTGCAAGTCCTATGAAAGGCTGAACATCAGCTTTGTCTTTTCCATTCTTTAAGCTCGTTCTAAAGAACGGGGAAAGAAATCAGAGAAAGAATTTTTTTTCAGCTTGTACTAGACAGAGGACTTCATCAGGATACCAAAAAGACCTTTTCCTTTCATAGAATGTATGGTTGGTCATCCTACAGTCAATTTAAAGAAGCTGAAAATACATTCTTTGTTGTTGTAGCAACATGCATACAGACTACATAAAATTAAAAACCCTTGCAAGTACTGTAGAATGGACATGAGCTCCCTTTTAAATTGCTCTTGGCCCATTATTTTGGACACTGACAGAAGGGGTGAGGGGGATCCATTTAATCTGATCCTTTCTAGAAACATGAAGGGTTAAAATTAGCTCAACAAATGCATCTTGACGCTATTTCTTGGCTGCAGTGTGGTGGAGATGACCAACATGCCAGGAAAGGTTTATTTCATAATTTAGGTGACAAGAGTAGCTGAAGAGCAGAAGGGTGTAGGGAGCTAAAAGGATGCGGGAGATCAGTTATTAAAATGTTATCAGAGAGTTCTTGTATCAGACGATGTGAGAGAGCACTTTTATTGAAGAAGCAGCAGGAACATGAGGAGAGCAGACAGCTGGTAATGTAGAACCTGGTACTGCAGCATGAGCTCCCCATTCACCACGGATGGGAGGAAAGATGTTGTACAGAGCACTGAGAAAACTCAGAGGGGTGCGATTGCTTCTTGTTTTTCTCCTTTTTGTGAAATGCAAGGGAACTTCACATTCTGACAATGTGAGTTGTGAGGGTTTCGTTAACAAAATGTAATCACAGAGCTTTTCAAAGAGGAAACAAATTATGATTATTTAACAAATTGTAAACAGAAGACTGAGTTCTTTAAAACACGTCTTGCGGATTGAGGAAAAAAGCTTCAAGGCTATATGGTGGAATACAAATTTTGGGAAAAAAAAAAAATTCTAGAACCAAAGGTCTGATCTACCAGATTCCAGCTAAAATTCCAGAAAACCTAAATGGCAAATTTATAAAATAGACAATCAACTGTCGAGGTATGTTTAATTTTATTTCATAAAAAATAATAGAAATAGTCTGGTTTTAATTGAGAAAAATGTAACATTGATAATCCCTGCTGTATATCACCACAGTAAAATACCTCACCTGAAACTGGAGCAAGTTCAGACATTTAACTTGCCCAGACATTCAGTTTATTCAGGGTGAATTCTTTTACCACCTGCTCACAGACTGAAGGCTGGAGATTGGTTCTTCATGGCGAGAGCTGATATGTAGACCATTACAAGGAAGAGTAAATGTCAAAAGAAATAATTGTGAAAGATGTCCTGTACCTAAAAGGTGGATGTTTTTCTAAGGAATTTTCTTATGGATTATGTTTATATGGTGGTTTTATCTAAAGATCTGAGGTAGTGGGGAGAAAGTGGGTGTATTGCACACAAGCAAACAATGAAGTTGGCCTTGTCCTATAAATTAAAGTGATTTTTATGGGCAGAAATACACAGGCTATCCAAGCCCTTGTATACTCTGGCAACATATGATTCATGGCTCTTGTATTACAAAATTAAAATTAGTTTGATATTGTGTTTTTAAAGCAGAACTATGCTATGCATAAATGTCAAATAAATTAAAAAATCTCCACATCGTAACAACGAAACATGAAGGGAAAACACCTGAATAAAAGAAGAATTAAGAACATAATATTTCTTAAAGAAGCTGAGTATCATATTCTTGCTCGTGTATTTTGCCTTGTCACTACATAGGCCACCAGGTTCCCGAAAGGATGTATGTGGTTTGATACAAATGTAGATCCTGTTACCAAACATTTGCCACAAGCAGTTTTTCGAACAGTTCTGGCATTTTCTTTTGTGTATTAGAAAACATGGTATTCTATTCTTGTGGTGGAAGGTATGCAATAATCTGGCTGTACAAGTGTCAACACCGCACTTGCACATTTTTACCCATCTGTTTTCTTGTTGTAGTTTGCAATTGCCAGCTCTATGCCAGCACCCTCAAAGCCCAGGTGCGCGCATCTATGAAAGGTTTCTGGTATGTGGAGAACGTCATGTAGACAGTTGTGGAAAGTTTGGAAGTGACAAGAGAATTTATACCCAGAATACAATTTTTCCTTCTCACATCATAGCTACTACTCTCCCCAAAGAATTTAATTACTCTCTCTGTGACTTTGCTACTCTTAATATGTACCAAGGGATTGGAAAAGTAGGACATAAATAGACAAATAATAAATCAAACTTCCTTCTCTTATTTTTTAAGCCAAATAAGGGTTTTTACCCCCTCAATTGGGAAAGAAAAAATTATCACGAAACATAGAAACTAGTTTTAGTGCTAGAGCTTCAGAGTTGTGGAGAAAGTAGGTAATTCATCCCCTTTGCTCTGCAAGAAAGCAAATGGGTGTTATTTCTGTGGTACATACATCAAAACTAAAATGTAGGTAGAACATGTTCCGGTCCCAAAGTCAGAAATGTCAAAAACCCAGGAAATCTGAGGGGCAGATAGACAATCCTGTTCCACTGGAGATGTGGGCTGGCTCTGGCTGTATTTTGGTGAGGTCCAAAGGGAGAAAATCGTGTAAGTGAAGTTCTGCCCTGACACTTCACTGCTGTCCCTGTGCTGCAGCCCACCGTTCCCTCTGCTGTGTGATGGTTACAACGCTTGGTGACCACCAAGCCTCCAAGCAGGACCTGGGACTTGTTAAGCCCAGAAAGAATCATTCTTTGCAATGTATATTTTGATCTTTCAAAAGACCAATTGTTTCCAAAAAGAAGTCTTACCATCATGGACTGAATGCATCCAAAAGAAAGCTGCTTGAAGACAGGAGATGAGGTGTGCAGAGCATTAGTTTCATCCTCCTGAGTGCACTTTGCCCTTTCCTTCAATTGCTGCATGTCCAACATGCTCAGGTATGTGTCTTGTCTTCTGTTAGCAGATTACAGTAGCTTTCCCCTTTCTACATCCTGGTCTCTCTGGACCTAAAAAGCTCCATGAGAAATGGAAAACAGTTTTTCCACACCCTGTTTAGAAGAGCACAGTGATGAGCCCTTTAGAATTACCCAATCAGGCAGTAACAAAATCATGGAAAATGCACAGGCAGGGAAGGAGCTGCTTGTAGTGTTTGGAGGATGCATGCTAGCATGGTACCAGGCAATATAGAGCAATGGGATTTTATTCTGGTAGACTGAAATCTACAGAAAATCTATTTTGTGGATACTAGATTGTATGATGTTAGCTGCTCAGCCTAAAGGCTATCAAAATCACAATGGCTCCTTCTGCTCAAAACATCCAGTTCTTTCCAGTTAACCCCTTGGGGGTGCTGAAATTCTTTTATTTTCCAAGGTAACCTGTATCAGTAGACTGAATTTATAGAGTCTTTGTTCATGGAGCCATATGCCATGAAGGGTTTTTCTCCTTTCTTACCATCCATGATACCCATGCCAAGAGTGATGAGTCTTCTGCTTCTAAAATCCTACAGCATAAATCAGAATTTCATGCTAATGAGGAAAACTGCCTGTTTCATTGAAAACACACTATAGTCGAGGCTCAGAGACAGCAATGAGCATTTCTTGAAAGGAAATCATGATTTTTATAAGTAATACAGAAACAATAGTGTCAATACTGAGTGATATTAAATGACATGAAAATTTTCCCCTGTACAGCATACTGTTTTACCCCAAGGGATATTTCTTTTTTTTTTTTTTTCAGTGGGTGTTTTGTTTGTTTTGGGGTTTGTTTGGGGGGGTTTTTGGTTGTTTGGTTTGGTTTTGGAATGACTCTCATGACTGGACTGCAGGGGAGCAGGCATGTCGTAGCAATATTGAGGGAGAAACTATATATTTGGAAGCATATGACTTGAGGCATTGTTTGAACTCAGCTTGAGCCACCCCAAAATTACACATTTCAGCTTTATAAAGTAAGACACACTAAACAACAGTTGAAGCTCAACAAAGCATTTACAATTCAAATTTTTTGCCTGTCTAGCTTGGCTGTCACTGAAAGTTAGGCTTAAATTCACAAAGGGGATTGTTCAGAAGCGAAATAAAATGTTGCTTCTATTAAAAAAAAAATAACCATAGTGCTGTCATGGGTTCAGGCGGCTTGGGTTTTGGTAGTAGGGGGGCCATAGGGGTGCATACTCAGATAAGTAACTATTGCACATTATCTGGAATCAAAAGTGATGGTAGTAGTGAGTGCAGTGACCTGTGCTGCAAATAAAATCAGTTTGAATTCTCAGATATCAGCACAGCACAAAAGGCATTGTATTTTTTCTCTATTCCCTTGTCCCCGGACTAGACCGAGCTGTGCTAAGGTGGTGCCTCTGAGGATCATCATAGCAATTTTTTACCACACTTCAAGGAAATGGCTTCCTCTACAAACATCTTTAAAGCTACTTCTTCAGTACCATAAGCTGTTAGCAGTACAGTGAAAATCTACTCTTTTTTTGAAAGAAGTCTGCAGTGAACTGCAGTGTCCCCCAAGCCCTATTGTTCCCAGTAATAGCTGCTCTGTGTTACTTGTGATGGTAACAGATGTTTGAGGTTTTTTAAGCTCTTGAGGAGCTTTAAACTAAGTCTGGCAGCACACCAAGGAGGTGTCAGTCCGGTGCTACTGTAATTCATGGCTTGGATGCACTGGTACTACAGCATTAATTACCACTATCAATTAATTTATTGTGACAATGTATTTTGGCAGCACTAATATACTGCTATGGTCCAAAAACATTAGAGGCAATATCTAATTACCAGTTTGATCTCTTGAAGCTCAGCTCCTTTGTGTATTTCTCTTCTGTTAACAAATGTGCACCAGGAACATTTGTCGTGATGCTGTCTCTGATTATATTGTTGGCTTAGGCGTTAGTAAATACTCCATGCTCTGCTTTATTTTATGCATTCATTTATTTACACTACTGTGAAAAATAGATAGTTCTTGTTACTTCGATTGTATTCTTTTTATTTCCTGAAATCTGAACGGTAAGGCTAGAGAAACCTTTCAGACTGACCATCCAACAAAAGAGCAAATCCATCTCTGCATACATAGTAAAGACCATTACCTCTTGTCAGGCTTTTAGTATGGTCTCTAATTGTTACCAACCAGTTGTTATAGCTTTGTTACCAACAGCAAAAAATTGGAACTAGTTTGCACACTGGCTCATTTATTCCCTGTCTGTTGCTGTCCTGCATTACTGGCTTTTTTCCCCCTGTCAACTAGTCAGTCTAGTGAGCTTTTCCTCTCATCCTAGAGTGGGTATCTTCACTTGATCCAGTAAATCCCTCTAGACATATTTGACTGTTTGGCCTAGATTTGCCCTGATTGTAATAGAAGCTCAGACAACTTGCTCACGTGTTTCACGCAAAGGCATCACAGGATTTGAACCCATGAAATAGTGTGTATAAACTCCATTCAGAGAGTTCAGATTTAAATACGAAAAGAGTAAAATGAAATTATGTGTTGTCAGAGGTTTGGTGCAAAGACGAATTTAATTAGTTAAAAATATATTAAAATGTTGAACTGCAGAAAGCTCTATGAAAATGTTTTTAAAGAAAAAGGGGAACCTAGCAACGGTTTCTGCAAATTTTACAAATGGAAATTACTTCTCACTACCCAAACTAAACTAAAATTGTCTGAAGACGAAATTCTGCTTCTCTGCTTGATGAAGATAAACCTACATTTTGCCTAGCATTTTCATTCATTTTATCCTATGCACATGTAAAAAATCCTGGGTACATGTCCACACATTGCTTATTGCTGTCAGTAGTTCCACTGATAGGCAGTTTCATGTAGCTTGTTTACTCAGAAAAAGGTGCAATGCATTCACAAGCCCTGGGTTTTCTAAAATGTCTTGAATGATTAGACACAGGTAGGGACTGGGGAGGAATGTAACAAGCCCAGAACAGGACTACCAAAAGTTTTCTCAAGCCAAATATGCTAGAAAATAAAATCATTACTTTAACTTCTTTTTGCCTTTTTTGGTGTAAACGCAAATTTGTTCTTAAGAAAATTAGAAATCTGAGGAATAGCTCGTGCCAGGGAGTGCATCCTGCTGTATGTCTTTTTACAATAAGAAGGGCAAGAGGTTTCAGGAAAGTGAATTAAATGATTATGAGGTGAAGTTAAGTGGAGGGAGTCTGTAACCATGGCGATGTAACCACTTTAGTGTATCAGAGTCCAGGGAGACTGGACTGACAGTGCTTAACATCCAGAAAGCCATTTTAACCTCCCAACCTAAGGGGAAAAAATGGTTTATGAAGAATAGAGAATTTTTCACAAGAGAATTTTTACTGATATTCAGCTGATTGAAATACGTTTAATATGGTGCGTGTAGGTGCATCATCTGAAATCCAACACAAGAGGCATGATTTTGGCAAAAGCAAACCAACAGATGCTTCTGACACCAAGTTGTGTAACAGGTTTCTCTTTTTGATCCATAAGTCACCTGTTTTTCAGTGAAAGCTTAACTGAAATGTTAAGGCACCAGCTAAGTATCAGAGGCATAAGAAAAAAATTGAGGTATGATACATACATACATACACACAGTTGAGGTATGATCTTGTTTTGCTTTACATTGATATTTCCACTGCATTCAGAATTTGCTAAAGGTGCACGTATCTCTAACCATGTGGATGAGGGTGGTTTTTTGGTTGCTTTGTTTTGTTTGATTGTTTTGGGTTTTTTTTATTTTATCATAGAAACTATATGTAATGGTAGATCAGAACTACTTAATTAGTTTTCCATTTGTACATATATTTAGAAGTAGTTTCTAAGGACACAGTGTTAGTCAGTTTATATTCAACTTAGCCGAACAAACTGCAGCAATTTAGCAAGATATAAAGGGAGGAGGGAAGACTAACTTTGGAAAAAGATTATTTCTTCTGATGCCTTGGAAACATACTTTGCAATATGAAAGGACTAATACCCCCTGCAATATCTGTGTGCATTTGTGAAGGAGAAAGAAGAAAAGGAAGGTGAAAAGTTTTCTCTGCAGGTAGAATACATGGGTAGACTTCCAGTATAAGAGGAGGGGAAAACTGGGAGAAAATCTAGTCTTGTTAGGTTTTCCTTATTAGGATTTTGCTAATAGGGAGTTTCTTTAACAATGTATTTTTCTGTTGTTGTGGTTTGAACTGCTGAATTGGCCCAAGGTTTTAAATTTTCTTATGACAAGTCCCACATGCTTTTTTAGTCCCTTCTCCTTCCTGGAACTGATATGTGCAGAGGCAGTGCTGTAGCTGTAACAAGCTTCCTGTTCAAGTCAATGGTGATCTCTGAAATTGTGTGTGTAAGGCAAAATAAAGCCCTACGTAAATAACATGGACAGGCAATAAACAGCAGAACACAAAAACCTAAGCATAATGTCGAGGATGCATGTGTGTTGCAGTTAATATTTTTAAAATATCACTTAGGAAAAAAGGTGAAGCTCTGCATCAATGTGTGTTTGAGTACATGTCTGCTGTCCTATTTTGCCTCCGACTACAGAGGTGCTGCGTGTGACTGGTAGCACTACCTTTGTTTTCAGAAACTACACTCTCATGATCGATTACCAAAACGTCACCTGACACCTCTGCCGGCACCTCTGCCGTTCAGGGACATGTGATAAGCCCTGGTCTCTCAACAGGAAGGAGTTCTTGTCCTTTCCCTGATGTATTTCCAGCTCCAGGCATCCCTGCCTTGAGGTTTGTTTTCTCTACCTTGAAGAATGCTGTTTATGTTCTAGCCCAGTTGTCTAAAAGATGTGCACACGTGCCTACCTGTCTCAGTTTATGCTTAACCTTGAAACCCAATGAAAAAAATTCTGAGGAACTTGACAGCAGGGAAAAGCTCTCAGTTGGACAAGCATCTCTACAGCTTAAGAAGGCTACAGAGACATTATCCCTATTTTTCATGTGTGATGTAATAGTGAGAAGGGCTGCTTTGGCAGCTCAGCTACTTTAGCTTGTAACTGACCACAAGAATTTTGTATTTATCTCCAGTGGAGGAATAAAATAACAGAACCTGTAGCTGGTTGGGAACTTCATAGACTGACAGAAGGAAAGGGATTGGGAATTATTTGAACACTTGATGTACAGTGTAAAGCCCTACCATTTTACTTTGCTGAACTGAACTGTATTTAGAGTCAGAGGTTTAGGCACTGGCTGATAAAAGTGTTTAGATAAAGTGTTTGTGAAGTTACACTGTTTTGATACCAGGGCTATTTGGAAGCTATTTTTTAGATCACTATGATGTTAATGGTATTGTAAAGGTGGCACTATTAGGCATCAAAGTAAACTGCTTTTAATCAACAAAATACCTTACACATACTGTGGTGAATCCATAAAGAGGCATGTAGATTTGATGATCTGAGTTATAAAAAGTGTGTTTGAAGAATAGCTATAGATCTCCCTAAAATAATACCTTTGTCATTTGATTCATAGGTGACAGAGTGGTGCCAAGTTTTGCTTTGAAAGATATTTGTTTTGAGTGGCTGCAATGGTGTAAATATGAAATTATTTTGTCTCTTTATTTCTGTTGATGTAAATCTTGGCTTTTTAAATAATTTTAAGATCTGTCATCATACTTGAACGTGAAAATGCTAATTGAATCTTGTGTAATCTAACAGGAACTTGCCCTGTCATGAGGAAAAAAGTCTATTAGAAATCACAGTTAATCATTGCGAAAAATTATTGGGGAAAGTAAATCTTTCTCGTTTACTATTCACAGAAGTGGTTGGTCTGTAGTATGATTAACATTCAAGAGCCTTCCCAGTCTAGGAAAATAAAAATACACACAGTATCAATATTTATATGTTATTAAATCAGCAACAGAAGATGTAATCTGAATGGCTATGTGGTGTAGCTTTCATATGAAGGACCTTCACTAATACACCATTTAAAATGTGAATAAAGAGTTTATAATATGCAATTTCTGCAATTAATTTGCTTTACATAATTGAACATTACACTGCACTTACTACAATAGACTTTACAACCATAAACTATTGTAATGTGTATCACCTGCACGTCAGTGACCATTATCAATTAGGTACAAACAATTATTTCCAGCATCACTTTAAAAGAGCAATTTTAAATTGTCACTTTAAAAAAGCTTCAGTAAAGGCCAGGAATTTTTCTTCAGGCACAATCTGACCTATTGATGAACCTTATATAAACTGTAGCCACAAGCACTGATACAAACAGCTTTTTCCATCCTTAATACAAGTAGAGTTTAATAAATCAAAGCTACCATGCTTTTCTGATTGTTCTTAAGAGAAAATATATATCCAAATATATCCATTGCTTAATTTCTGCTTCCCACTCTGCCCTATAGTGTTTTCATCATCACTCCGCATAGTAAGTCCGGTCTAATTCCTGGGCAAGACAGCCCTCATAGGCATGGTAAACCTTGTGAGAAGGAAAATTTTCCCTCCGTTAATTGACATCTTTTATCACTAATAATGAGACTGTACACATACTAAAAAAAACCAAACTAAAAAATCTCCTGTGAATAATAATTGTGTGTGTGGCTTCGACTGCCAGAAGATCTCCAGCCCATGAGGTGGAAGATGTGTGGGGCAGGGGCAGTTAACTCTCTGAGAGATGGAGCCAGCTGAAGCTCTTGCAACAGAAACAGAAGTGTAACAGGCAGTGGGGGAGTCACACTTCAGGGTATTATCTTGCCAGGTGAGTCAGTATATCCCCAGGATGGACTTTAGTGTGGAGAGGGTTAGATGAGATGTCTCTTAGACCTTGAAAATATAATTTTGGGGTTTAATTTGAAGGAGATAAAAGATTCTGACATTCTTAAAATTTGTGTTTCTGGTTTGTGTAAGAAGAAAGAAAAGTATCAAGGAAAATCCTCTCACAAATTAATTGAACTTTTAGCATCTGAATCCATGTGCATATGATCACCTAGAATGTAATCACAGGGAATCAGAACAAGAAATGTACCTCTTTTAAGGAAATACTATGTTTATTGCTCTCCAGATGAGACCCTGGGGATTCTGAATGATAGTTGGTAAATGCTAAGGAAAATGGGTAACTGCTAAGAGAAAGGAAGTATACCAGTGGCATCTCGAAGTTCTCATCTGTATGTTTTTTTGCCTTTGAGAAAATATCTAAGGATTGTTGCATGCAAAAACAAAAAAACCAAACATCTTAATCTCAATGCTTCTGAAGGAGGTAGGTTGTTATTGCAAAGCAGGACTAGAAATTATCTACAGACACCATTGCACTACGCCTCTGCCCCAAGACAAGATTAACAATGCCATTGTCATATCTGACAGATGTTTATGATGTCATCCTAAAGAGTTTTACTGACAGAGATGCCATAACCTTCCTAGTCAATCTACCCCAGTGCTTAATTATCCTTATCCTTAGGAAGTTTTTCCAAAGTCTTGCCTTGGTCTTTCTTACAGTTAAGCCCATTACCTCTTATCCTGACAGAGTTGGCCGTGAAGAACAGATTGCAGCCACACCCAGCTATTCCTTAAGGACACATTCTGGAAAAGAGCAGAATAGCAAAAGCACATATTCCCATAAGAATGAATGATGGGGGAAATGCATACAGGGACTTAAGAATTACACATTGTTTAAAATCTTACAGGAAACAGGAGCAGAATCACTGGGAGGAAGTCTGTCTTTTCTGCTGCTGTCTTTTCAGCACGGATTACTGTTCTGAAAGATATCAGCTATGCCATCTATGAGACTGAATGTCCAAGAAAACTCTTACAGTGTAAGCACTCTTGATGGCTCTTTCTGGACAGTTGCACCTTCCTCATCTTCCTTAAATAAATCAAGGTCAGTCAATCATAGGTGAGGGACAGAAGAAATGGGGCAATGATGCTGGTTAGCAGAGCACAGTGTTAAATGGTCAGCAGCAGAACTCTTAGGTAGTGGACAAAGAAGCAGAGGATAGTGAGGTGCCACTGTGTTCTCTTACTGTCTGCTGAACCCTTTACACAGACAAAAATGACCATAAAGTTTCCCCAGTATTTTCTCTCCTGCAAGCCATCCAACACCCATCTGCTCTGCCTTTTATTGCTCTTCATATCTGCAAGCAGTTAAATGGGTTCAGAGAGATGACCTGGTCACTTTTTATTTTGTGGGCCAGCTTGCTTTCTGGAAGGATTGGCTGCCTGAAGTAGAAGGACAAAGGAAGGATTGCAGCTGCATCAGCTAATAGCAGCTTAAATCTCTCTGGAGTTGTAGTGTTAGTTCTCAAACACCATTCTTACATGGCTTCAGCATAATACAATAATATATTTCTAATGTTGAAGGATGAGGAAGACCTTAGCTCAATATCATGAAGACTGGATGCCAAAGTTAGACACCTGAAACTTTTTGGGGTGTCCTACATAAAAACCTCTTAATTTTCCAGGGGTTTGTTGTGCAGTCTTTTGACTCAACATCAGATAGCAATGTTTTAACAGAGCAATTTTTATTTGAGAACCTAAATACAGATTCAGATATGTAAATCCAGACACATGGTTTTGAAATAATCACTGGAGTAAAACCACAAACCTTGAAGACCAGATTTATGAACATATATGAAATCATGTGGGGGAAAAGGTTTTAGCAATGAAGATAAATCTGAGATTAGCTTATCTCTGTAAGATTGTATTACAGAGTCTCGGACTAAGAGCTATTTTTATTTTGATCTAATTATTTCACTATTCTTAATAAATATCTCAAGTTTGATTGAAGAGTGGGGGTGAACAAATGCATGGGAGATGGCTACTGACTGTGACAGTAAAGGGTGATGGTGTCCATGGGAAAAAGTTAATTTGTGCATTCTATATGCCTCCAGAATGGACTTCAAATGCCCATCACCCCTTTGTGGTTTTTCCCATCCCTCTGGAATGGGACTTTTTTTGCTGGGGCAGAGGTGTAGCTTACATGGAGGCAGAGTGAACTCTCTCTATGGGGTGGCTGTGTGTGAGAGAAGCATGCAATTACTCATCTCTCTGAAACAAGGCAATGGGGTCCCTCACACTGACCAAGTCCTGTACAAGGGGCAACAGTTTCCAGGGATAGCTCTGTCTTGCAATCCAACTGCAAAATAGCCGGCACCTGACAATTCTTGGGGCTGCTCCCAGGGGCAGCCTCTGTCGGAGAAGTCACAAGTTTCTTCTTCACAGGCACCTCGCTGCTGTCCTCTCGCTGAAGGCTTATGGCCTGGGGAATGGGCTGCACCCAGGCGGTGACAGCAGCAGGAGGTACTGACAACGAGGCAGCTCCTTCCTTCTGGCAGGTGGTGTCATGATGATAGGAAACCAGCTCATTGCTGAAGTTGACCCTCTCCACAGTGGATTTGGATGTGCCACAGCAGAAGCACCAGCAGCCCAAGAGGTTGCTGAAAGCCCTCCTGAACTCTGCGTTGAAAGCGTAGATCACTGGATTCAATGAAGAGTTGGCCCAGCCGAACCACACAAAGATGTTGAAGGTGGTTTGGCTAACACAGGGTGACTGTCCTTCATGGTCTTTCTCGACCGTGGGCTGACAGAAAGGCAGCAGACAGTTGAGCAGGAAGAAAGGCAGCCAGCAGCAAACAAAGACTCCCATTATGATAGAGAGAGTCTGCAGCACCTTGGTCTCCTTGTGCAAGGAATTCTGCAAAGAGGTGGTGGGCTCCTTGCTGTGAGCTGGCCACTGCCCCCCTGCTCTCTCGAGGGTGGAGATACGGCGGATCTGGGCCTGGGCAATTCGGTAGATCCTGGTATAGGTGATGATCATTATGGCCACGGGGATGTAGAAGCTGATAAGGGAGGAGGTGATGGCGTAAGTGCGGTTCAATCTGACATCACATTGGGGTGTCCCAGGCAGCCAGGAACCTGGATATCCCCTGTCCTTGGCTTTATGCCAGTGCAGCTGCACTGGGATGAAGGAGATGAGGATGGAGAGGGCCCAGGCCATGGCTATCATGGCACAGGCAAGGTGCTGCGTCATCTTGCGCTCATAGCGAAAGGGGCTGGCGATGGCCCAGTACCGGTCCAGGCTGATGATGCAGAGGTGGAGGATGGAGGCGGTGGAGCACATGATGTCAAAAGCCACCCAGGTGTCACAAAAGCGGCTGCCGAAGAGCCAGGAGCCTCCAGCCACCTCAGTGACCGCCTTCCAAGGCATCACCAGGATGGCTACACAGAGGTCCGAGATGGCCAGTGACAGCACGAACCAGTTGGTGACCTTGGTGCGCAGGTGGCGGAAGCGCAGGACAGCCAGGCACACCAGCGCATTGCCCACCAGCGTGCTCAGCACCAGGACACCCAGCAGGCACCCCGTGAGGGCCCGCAGCACCCGCGGGCCGTCCCCCGCCGCCGAGCCCCCCATCAGGGGCGCTCCCTCGGCCGCCCTCTCTCCGCCCTCTCAGCGCCGGCACCGCTGCCCCGGGACTCCCGGCCGCTCTTGCCAGCGGGACGCCGCCCGAGGGACCGGCTATGGGAGCGGCCGCCAGCGGGGGCATCTCCGCCC
>VXAY01007345.1:1901117-1915607 GCA_013399855.1 Oxyruncus cristatus | reverse complement strand
GGGCTGTCCCGCGGCGGGACCGGGCGGCGGCGGCCCCTCGACGGTGGAGCGGAGCGAGGGAACCGGGGACCCCAGCGCCGGGACGGAGCAGCGGCAGCTCCGAGCGCCGCCCGCGGGCGGGATGCGGCCCCCGCGCCGCCGGAGGGAGCGGGGCGCCGGCCGGGAATGACGGGCAAGGTCCCTGGAATCGAGCGCCCTTCCGAACAGCATGGGGGGAGGTTTCCACACAGAATCGTCCTGGGAAGAGCCCCTTTTCCAGTCCTCAATGTGTACTTGCCACAGTGTCGGGGGCGAGGGAGGACCCGGCGCTTTTAAGTGTCTCCTTCTTTTGGACACCACGATGACATTTCAGGTTTGCTGAAGAGCAGGATAGCCCTTTGCGTCGGATTATGTACATTGAGAATGCCATCTAGGTACCAGAACCTGTGTTTTCAGCAAACCAGCATTGCGCTATTTATTTTTTGATCTGAAATATTGTGTAGAGAAACCAAAAGCATAGAAACCTAAGATGAGTTTGAATTGCATTTTGTCAGAAAGTTGTTATGCATTTCCTCAGACACGGTACCCAAAAGCTGCCCCCATTTTTTCAACCAAAGGTGTTTTCTGATGTATTTTAGCAGATCTTTCATTTGCTGTCATAATAAAATGCACGTTGTTGTATAAATGTCTTTCGTATATTTACATCCTGCTTTCAGTAAAGTACCCTAATGCAAATAGAGCATAATCCTTCATTTTAAAAGAATTTATATGGTAATCCTGTCATGAGAAAAAAAAAAAAAAAAGAGATTGGGATGTGAATAGAAAATATCAATAAGTGTAATGAATTAACATGGGAAACCGGTATTTATTTTTAAATGAGGTATTTTTTATTTTCTCTTTGTCTCTTCATTTAAACTACTCCAATCACTAATGCCAACTCAAATAATTTTCAATAAGTATCTGATTTCTGTTTACTGTTCTGATATTCTTGGTAATTAGAATATAGGGTGGAAATTTTTTAAACAAATTTTGAACAGCAAAGCTGGCAGCTTTGCCTGTGAAAAATCAGCATATTTAAGCTAAACTAGCTCGATTGTACCAGTCATAACAGATTGTTAACATTTGGTCGTGTTTTTAAGATCCTAATTTCTTTGTGCCTTTGAGAACACAGCCTCCATAACACAGCCCACTGTTTTATTCCTGCTATGCCATTGAAAACTGGAATACATTTCTAGTTAATGTGTTTCTAAGATGAACTCATAATTCAAACAACTGATCTAGAATCTTCTCTAATGAAATATGTACTTTGTTTAAACAGCAGTAGCTGTAAAAATAACATAGGCTCTAAGATAAGAGCCAACTCCACATCTTGTCTTATTTGGAACAAACCGTAATTCTACATACATGGATTTTGCCAATATCTGCAAACCACAATAGGTCTCTGATATTCATTCCAATAGGAAGGACTAAATCTTAGTTTGTAAGAATTATCTACACACTTGTTAATTTGACTCAAAATGTTTATTTTTATTTAACAATCAATGTAATGACCCCGAAGAACAGAATATATTTGTGAAGGATTTTAAATGGGACGGTAGATGGACCTAAGGCATTACAGCACTGGAAAGGAAAGAGCAGTGCCTTCTGCATATTCAGCAGATAGTACTGCTGCAGGGCTCTGTAGTGGAGGGTTGCTAGCATTATCCATATTAAAACAACTGTTGCAGTGTCCCTTTGTATCTACAGTTCCCAGGATTTCATTATGCTCTACTTATATCTCTGGCTCCTCTTTAGCATGCATTATAAGGGAAAGTGTATGTATTGATGCTATTTTGTGTGCAGAAATGCAAGTGCCCTGCCTCCAAATTTCATGTCTGTTGGCTGAAGTAAAATCTCACTGAGAGGTAGATATCTTAAGAAATTAATTTCATATAGTTGTAATTAAAGTAGGAATCTGAGTAGAAGCCAGAACCCCTACTAATAACCTTGCTGTGTAGACTCAACCCTTACTAAACACAAGAGAATCTGCACAGAGGGAGACATTATGAAGGCTCTTACCGTAAAGAAAACATCAACAGACATGTTCTTCTTAGATACCAGAGGATCCAAGAGGAAAATGCAAATTCTGAGGAAACTATAGAGTGAGTCAGTGGCAAAGAAGACAGGAATAGAAACATTGCCCTGCTTTTATTCCTATGTTGGGCATGATGGAGTGAAGTGTAAGCTTATAAGAGAGGGAGGAAAGACAGACACAGGGGAAATCACAACACTGTGTGAAAATTAGTGTATGCAGTAAGTTGAAAATGCTGTAAACTTTGATTTTAAGGCCTGTAGCTATTTCTTAAATTTATCTTAGTATAGAACAGGAAGGTTCTGAGCAAAATAATGGAAGAAAATTCTGATGGAATGGATAAAACAGTCTCTTTTGACTCCAGAAAATTTTCAAGCTTGTTCCATCTATGAAAAAAATAAACCTGTCCAAAGAATACATATAAAACGTATTGCAATGTATGTAATGTGTTGATACTGTATGGGTTTTTTTAAATGCAGT
This sequence comes from Oxyruncus cristatus, assembly GCA_013399855.1. Taxonomy (NCBI): domain Eukaryota; kingdom Metazoa; phylum Chordata; class Aves; order Passeriformes; family Cotingidae; genus Oxyruncus; species Oxyruncus cristatus. The sequence goes on along the minus strand of VXAY01007345.1, from coordinate 1,913,077 downwards.
CACTTGTATTTAAAATCTCTCTCTCCAAGAAGAGAAAAAAGAGAATTTACATAAGAAACCAAAATCACTTTTCTTCTCCCTCCCCTTTCCTTTTCCTTGTCTTACTTCTCCCTTGTAAAATTATCTCATCCTTGACTAAGTGTTCACATGTTTCTAGCATATATTATGATCAAGAGGAGATCTGATTCAGAAATTAAAAATTAAGCCTTTAGTGGTTTACTATGATTACATTTGGAGCTCATGCCTTTGTCTAGGTCTCTGGTGTGCTGGCTGGACAACTGAAGCAGTTTAAAACTCAGTGCTCAGCAGGATGTGATATTTCAACCCAAGCATGAAGGTGCCTCCTGGAAGGACACTGCAGTTCTCAGGTCCTGTGGATGAGCCTCCAGCAGGTCAAGAACAGGGTCTGCTCTGCACCTGTGGGCTGCGTGCAGGCCAAGGCCATGTCTCGCTGACATTACGTGGTGTCATAAAGACTGAAGATTGCAACCACATTTGTCTGGTGCCAATCACTGCTGCTTTGTCAAATGAATCTAATACCAACAGTGGTTACTTAAATAGTTAATTTAATTTTGAGATCTTGTCCGATTTGGGGAGGATTATTATAATCAACTTCATGAAGTGGAGTCAGTTTTTCATACGTGATCACACTGTGTAAAGATGTATTGAGTTACTGGCAAAATAAGGTTCTGGATTAGTTGTCTTCCTTGCAGTCTGAGAAAACATTGATAATATGTGAATTATACTAAACTGGGTTTTGTGATTAGCTTTACAGGGACTTTACAGTCCCTTTAGGGACTGGTTTTAAAGTCTTGGAAGAAAATGTCATTGAAGGCAATAATGTTATGTCTGAAACCAACATGATTATCTGTCTATTCATCTATTCATCTCTGTATAGGTAAAGGGTCTCTCCGATTTTGTATGTATAGGTGTGTGTGTACACATATACTCTTGGCTTTATATATTATATTTGTGCTTTCAAGGCCATATGAGTTTTGTGTACTCGATCATATGCTGAGACTGCTAAACTATCTGTATGGTCAATCCAGCATTTACTGTTGAAAATAAATGAGTTGTGATTACAGAAATACTAACTAGCTGCACAAGTGAACTGGAGGTTTATGAATAATTGTTTCAGAAACTCTGTAGAGAAGTTTAAGAACTAATAACTAAATCAACAACTAAGTATCAAGAGGATGTTTGGTCTGCTCAGACTTAAAAGAAAATTTGAATTTGTGTCATCCAATACAGAGTCCACTGTAGCTCTTCACATATTTTGAAGTTAATATGGTTCTTTCAGATATATCACTATAAATTGTTTAGCAAATCAGCTCTTGAGTTTGAAATACCTTTAAAGTTAAGTAAGGAAGAATAAAAAATATGTAACATCTAACTAAATTACTTTTCTGGGAAAAGTGTCTGGCATCTCTCCCAGATAGAAAGGCCAAAGATATCAAATTCGCTTTTAGGAAATGCCCTCCAAGCTTCACTCTATGATGGCTTACGAATACCAGTCTGTAGGGATGCTGTGACGCTTTCATATGATCTAATTTGGAGAGACCCTATTTGCAGTTGGGATTTCCTGTGTAAGTGCCTTAAGAGAACAATCACTACAGGTAAATGGCTTTTCACCAACATTTGCTGGTATCACAACACAATGGGTACTCAGCAGTGAAGATGCTACCTTTTGTCTGTCTGGACCACTAAGCAGCTAAACTGATTTCACTGAGAGAGAAAGAGAAGGAGCACTGTTCTGACCCTTCGGGTCTCACACAAAAGCTACATGTTTTTGCTAGCAGCTTAACCACTTCACCTGTAAGTACTTTCAGAGTTCTTGGGTATGCCACCTGGACATGATGACTCCTATGCTTTTAAAATTACACGATTGCTCCGATTTATCTTGTAGATACTCTTCAGTTTGAGAGCATGCTTTCTTTTCATTACTGGTAAGATCAGATCAAGAGTAGCTGTCATGTCCTCTAGTTTAGAATTGAAGTAGAGAAGATAACATTCCCCTTTGAAGGACTGCCTGAATCTTCTTTGATTATTGCCTACAACCTCTAGTGACACAATAAATGCACAGATCCATTTAAAGCCATACCATCCCTTCAAATTGCTCTCTTATTCTCTGTCTGCTGTAGTCTACTATTCCTGAGGCTGTTTTCAGTATTTGGTTTTGGAGCTGGATCTCAGAATTCAAAAAGACTGCATTTTTGCTTAGCTTTGAGTAGACATAAATGATTTAGCCATCTTGGAGGTTTTGGGGAAATTGCTTTCTTTTGTCACGTTATTATTCTTTCTACTATTCTCCAGAACTAGCATACTTGAGCCTCTTGGTTTTTCCCTTTTGGTGTTCTCTTATCAGCTCCCTTGGTTCAGTTCTAGCTCACAGCTTCCAGCAAAGCAGCTCAGATGAGAGAAAAGGGCTGGCAATTTATCCCCTCTGGCCCACTTGTTTGTACCTTCCTGGGAGAATGCCAGTGATTGAACACTAGTATTTTTCACCTTCGAAGTGGGTACCCTTCCCAACTGAAACAGGCACGAAACGCCCATTGTGACACTTAGGTACAGTCCAAAATCCAGAAGGTAAAAGCAGAAGCTTTCGTGGCCAGGCAGCCCTGTGACAGTGCTCTTGACTCCTCTGCTCCTGAGCACCATTCTCTTGCAGACATGGAGCACCTCTGCAAAGGCAAAGCAGCACACATCTGGCTGCAGTAATGGTGGGGTTGAGCTGGCTCCTGACACAGCCCAGCAGAAAGATGGTTTTAGTGCAGTCTCTGTTCTCTTCCATATGAGCTTTTGAGTTGCACTTTATTGAACAAAGCAACGTGTCCAGCTGCTTGGGTATTTTATGACAGTGGCTGCCATTTTCCGGGGTGGCAGGGTACAGTAAAGAGCTTTTTGATTTTACTACTTAAACAGAAACGTAAAATGCTTTACATCGCTGTAGTAATCAGTACCTATGTTATTTTAACTAGTGTTTAATCTAGATTAAAGTAATAAAGATAATAATAATGTGAAAAGCAGTCTGTAATAAAGTGTGGACCATTTTAAAATGCTACCTCTGTATACTTCAGGATAAAAATGGCTTATTGACTTTTTTTGCATTTATAAAACTAGCTTGAAAATGAAGATTAAAAAACGAATCCTTCCCATGTTTCCAATAGAGGGCACACAGATTTTTGAAATTTGCTCTTACTAACTGATGTGACAGATCTATTGTCAGATCATACTCAGATTCCTGTAGAAATTATTTATTAATTTGTCTCCACTTATGACAATACATTTCCAACATAGTACATAAATTATCTCTTTGGCTTGCTTCAGAGTATGCAAATTTTAATTATTCAGAAAATCAGTGAGATTTTTTCACTTTTTTTGCCCATGCCTCCACACGGTGTAAATAGTTTTTTGAGAGATGATATGTGGTATTTTCATGGGGCAGACTGCAAATGGATTTTCTGTCTATATGCAACAGTGCTCAGCTCTCAGAATTAAGAAGTCCAATTTACTCTCTAATCAAAATTATTTTACTTTCAAGAATTTCAGACAGCCACAGCACTGCTTTTTGTTTTGTCTTGTGTTCTCTTATTTCAGAGATTTAGTGAAACAGGGACTGTCAGACACCTGGAAAGATGTGATACTTGGTAGCCACTGAATTTCAGGGTTTCACAAGGACCATTTCAGTCTCTCACCTTGTTACAAGTCTATACTACCACTGTCGCAGCTGGCTGTCCTGCGTGGTCAGACAGCACAGGCACGATACACAATTGTTTTTGTCCTGAAGAGAAGACCCAGCCACTGCCACCAGTAAGGTTTGGAGCTTCGAAAACCTGTGTTTGAGGATGAACAATGGTTCAGTACCCAAAATATGAGTCAGGCAGAAGTGATGCCAGGAGGCAGATAAAAGCCTTTTGAAGGCTTCACAGCCTTATATTCACTGTTCTTTCTTTGAAGTTCCCACATCCCTACAATCTATCCAAAATGTATTTCAGAACAATCTTTGGGTTCCTCTCAAACACTCACTTGACAGCACAAACTTTCTATTATCTAAGTGGCAAGCCTAATTGACACACTTAGTGCAAGCTCATGGCTGAATTACAGCATCTAAAGTAACCGGGCACTGATGTTCCAGGACACTTACAGACATGTAGGCACAACAGATAAGATCCCATTGACTACTTTGGAAATTGATCCAGATTCAAGTTCTTGTTCTTAATCTTCAAGGTTTCCCTGGACTTCATGCTGATAAAAGCCATACAAAATACTCACAGTTAAGATTATGGTTAATAACTACTTGAAAATTATCCCTCGTCAGAAAAAAATCCATCCTGCAGGACTTGCTTGATTGCAGTCTTTGCCCTGGAAGTTCCAACACCTCACACACCTTGCAAGCCAGTGTTCCATGCTCCTTCTCTAGCAAAAGCTGAGCAAATTTGTGTTTGAATACAAAACAACTAAACAAAAGCCCTTGTCTGCAGTATGTGCTTCTTTCCCTGCGGTAGAACATGAGAAGTATTAGTTGCACTGGCTGTGTCTTCATTGCCTGATAGATATTTTCCATGAGACACCACTATTTAGATTTGGGACAGGTCCCTTCCCATCTTTCCATCTATGGAAATAATTGCATGGAGAAGTGGAGGCATGATATATGATTGGCTCTTAAGACTGCATCAGGAGAAGTTATACCACTGGAAATGAAAAGTGAGAAGTGTTCCACTGTTCCACAGTTCAGACATAGCCATCATCTAATGGCTGCATTTACAGCCATTGTGATGCAGTGTTGACTGGGACACCGCAGGGATAAGCAGAGCATAAGAAACTGTATAGAATAACTCATCAACACAAGCTTTCAGTGCTGTCTGGAAAACAGCTCAGGATATGTGTAGGATGCCACACTGCATAATTAGAGGGTGATATTTCTGAATAGTAAATATACGCCTCTTCTTTTTTTTTTTTTTCCCTCTCATTTTCCTCATTCCCGTCTATCCATGCAAATATTGATGGATACCGCATGTTGGTTTTTACAAACAGATGAACATTTTTAGCAAATATACTTTAAAAATGGCCTTAATAAACAATACACTCCAAAAGTTTCTCCCCTTTTGCACCGCCTGTGATTTAGTCCCAGTCCCACTGGCTGTGCCTGGGTGCAGCATTTCCCGAGGGACTGTCTGTTTGTTTAGTGCACCTTAAACACACAGCAGTAAAGTGAACCTTAGCCTTTCCAACCACTCCTGTTATTATTCCATTTGCCCAAGACAAGGGAGACCTGTTCTTCTAAGGATAAACTCTTGTTTACTATTATTTAGGACTTGGTTCAGCATTCACAAGCAATGCTTTGTAAGCTGAGGTAGCCAACTGTTGCTTCCAGCTATTTATTCCTGTATCTGCATCATGCAGCTTCATGTGCCATGAAACCATCAGAACTGCTAGGAGAGTAATGTAACTTGGCAAAAAAAGTTAAACTATTTTTGATCCATGGGGAAGGTCAATTCACAGCAACATTGTCACTGAAAACTGTTCACTTCTTTGCTCTGACAATTTCTTCCACTTTCTGTGAAAGGTTTGAAAGATTCTATGTTGGTCATATCTCAAGAAAATAATTTATAATAAAATCCAATTAAAAGTTTTCATCTGCAAATAGTCCTAAGCCGAATTCAGTTCTCACTGAATTCAGGAGGAAAGACTCTTTCAAGTTTCATCTGCTTTTCTTAGTGGACTTCTCTTGCCACTGAATTTATCAGAAAGAATTCCAGAGCACCCAGAACTTGATGCTCAGCCTTGGCAACACTTTAGAGCCACGCTGTATATCTATACATAGCACCTGTAGACTCAAGTCAGACTTAAATTAGATCAACTAGATTATTCCTAAACATTTAACGTGACCTTAGCTTGTGAAGCAAAGAGAACATGTTAGTAGAATGCAAAGACAGGCTCCTGTTCTCAAGCCCTCAATGTGTATTACAATATCTTTTTTAAAAAAAGGAAAATTCCCAAGAATCCTTTTTTATTTTCTTTCTCTTTGCTACTTTTGCTTTATCAGCCATAGGAGTGATTTTATTAGTATTAGTGACACAGTAAGCAAACAGAGCACAAGACTGAGACAGAAATTTGCTCTTGTCACCATGAGGGAGGACTAACAAATCTTTATCAACAACATACTAACTTTAGAAAAGTAAACATTCTCATGGCATGTAACAAGTAATGTTGGTAGGAAAAGTGCAAAGTAGAATCCCTGCAGCTGAATGAGCTCCCACAAAAATATTTACTGCTGTAGGCTAAGACCTTGCTGATATCCTGCCTAAAAACTGGGAAGAGTTGAGGCTGAATATACATGATTCAAAATGCATCTAATTAGTGGATGAAATAAATAAGGACTCTTGGTCCTAAAAAAATCTCATGCAATGAATTCCTTTTCATTTCATCCCAAAAATATGCCTTCACTAACAACACAGGGTTACTGCCTGAGCACATGAGGATCTCAGGCTGAGGAATATGAGATACTGTGTTGCCTGTTTACCCTTATTTCTTCCTTTTCTTCTGTTTCATCTGTGTCCATTCTCTGCCCTAGTGTTTTGGTGGATCTCAAAAGGTGGATTTGTACAAAAAGAAAGAGAAAACTCTCAGTCTCTGTGAACACATCATGAGGTTTCTGGCAGACATGGACAGAACTTGGAGATCAGATAATTGTGTAATTGATTAGCTGGATAGAAAGAGGAAAGTAAAAGCCTTTTGGATTAGAATCATATTTTAATTTTTTTCATTCCTCTCTTCTGTTCTACACTGTTAAGAATCTGTGTGATTGCATTTCTGTTTTGTATGTGCTAATAAGTACTTCCGTTTGTTTCTATTTTCCCCTGGTTTCAGGTGAGGGTGGTTTCTAGATAACTCTCTGTCCATATGAGTTTAGTGACATTTAAACCAGGAATATTTGGATATGTCAGATGCCTTTAGCTTTTCTGTATCTTAATGGTGACATCCAGAGGGAAACAGAAGTCTATATGTAGGTATGTCATCTACTTAGCCCAGCAGTGGGCACCATGGAGGTTATATGGAAGGAGGGTCTTCCAGTGAATGTCAATTAATATGGAAAGCCTTCTGGCCCCTAGCAGAGCAATGGTAAATACAGCTTATCCCACAGCAGTGCTCAGGGTGGGTTTGGCCCTGCCTGAGCAACCACGGGCATAACCACACACAAGCAAAGTAGCACAGGCTGAATTGTCTTAATACAGGCATATAACATGTTTGATCCACAAGCAGTATAATTTAATTTTAAGATAGCAGCAGGACTGGGAGTGTGCCAAGTAGAAGCTTTCAGTGTGCAGGAGTCTACCAAACATCTTAATTAATTGTTAGTTATACTCCGAGATGAGATCTTGCCCAGAAGTCTTTGTATTAACAGTGCAAACTGCTATTAGTGGGGTGTAAGATATTCTTACCAAAGTAGCATTTCCAAAGAAGTGAGAGCCTCTGGAGTGAACTGACAGAGATCACAACTGTGTTGCAAATGGAATAACATCTGAGGTTTTGGGAGCCCTAAGGTACAGCTCTTCCTATATATTGATTTGAGGAAGCCATTCCATATTTTAATTAGAGAAGTCATGGAACAGCTTGGGGAAACCACCAGCTACATATTGGTTATAAGTGTACCATTAAACATGTATTTCAGCTGTCAGCATTGATTGGTGCAAGAGTTAAGCTAATATCTGAGTCCATGCTACATCATTCTTTTGGAAATGAGAACCTAATGATGGGCATTGGCTTATCAGTTGTTCCTTTGGAAACGAGAACAGCTTATTATTTGTACAGTTTGTTGTTTGGATTTTTTTACAGAGTAGTGTTGTTTCTTAGTCTTTGGGAACAATTTATAAATTATTATAAATTACAGTTTCCTTGTCCATAATTTCCAGAACTGCAGAGAGTGTCTGACTTGTGAGCTGCAGATGGGAACTGGAGATGAGAACTTACACGAGAACATAAGAAAAGTCATTCCCAGCAGATTAAGGGTCTGTTTATTGCAGGATCCTTCCCACTGCTAGGAAAAGGTCTGAGTCTCACTAGGAGCACAAGCAGCTGCACAGAAGTTGCCTAAACTATGAAACAATGGATGAGAGCCCCTGAAACCTCTCTGAGCAGTGGCATGCTCTGACTGATGGTACCTTGCTGGATCTGCCAGCCAAGCACTTGCTCGGTTTTCTTTCGAATCTCTGTAAATATTTTGCACCCATAGCACCTAGCCCCCAAAGCTTTCCCTTTCATTCCTTCCTAGGAGAATGTCCCTTTCTTATGTGTTACCTGTGTCCCCTTTTTGTAGGCAGCATAGGTGAGATTGTGAGATTGATTTCAAGCAAGCTAACTTACCTTTTAGAGAAGTTCTCTCTCTGTTGCCCACAGAGGGGACCTGTAGAAATGCTTGGAAATAGGGAGGATGAGCCTGGGCCTTGAACACTCCCTCTCTTGGCCTCAGTACTGGGGTGTCCTCCAGTCTCTGCACAGCAGCCATAAGGAAAAGTAAGTATATCTCAGCACTGTAGGAAATTAATGACACAGAAGCAGGTCACCTGTCTCCTCAAATCGTTTGCTATTCTTATCCTTGCAGAAACATAAATACAGGTGAGAGGAAGACTGGCTGAAGCTTAGGCTACTATATCTATTGTGATAGATAGCCCTGGGCAAAATGGTTGTCCTGATTTTGGAGTCAATACGGACATTCACTTTGCTTCTCACCACCAGACTTGAGAAGAATATTAAGAAAATTAATTTTAAGGATTTTAGGCTTCGTACTTTAAGTAGGTATTCTGATGTTAGAATTTACTGGTTTATTAGCTGTTTTCAATAATACATTATGCTATTTCTCATGTGAATATGTCTACAATATTGGATGCTAAGGATCTCACTGCCAAATCAGAGCAGTAGTACAAGTATGTAATTTTTAACAGCATCAGGCAACAGCATGGTTACTATATGTTGTCGTTAGGGTAGAATCATGTGATTTAATTTCTTCAATGTCAAGATGAAGAGCTTCCCACTCTGACTAGTCATTTCCAGTCTCCAGTCAGACACAGTTTAACTATCTTTGTGATGATTAAATTACTTGGGGGGGCTTGCCCTAAAATGAATTGGGGAAATTATGTGGGATTTTGATTTTGTGAACCAGATGACTTCCTAGATATGCTGTAATAATAGTAACATGGGACTGCTCTCTCACAAGGCTCAAAATGTGATCCTCCATCAGCAACCCAGCTCTTAAAACTCCTAGATTTTATAGCTACCTCTCTGCTACTTAGTCCCACTTCTTCCTTGTGGATTGCTGACAGTGTTTCTGCAAACTATTTGCTCATTCAAATAAGACTGAATTGAACTGGCTGAACATCTGCCTGTTGATGGGAAGCAGTGAATGAATTCCTTGTTTCATTTTGCTTGTGTGCATGGCTTTTGCTTTACCTGTTAAACTGCCTTTATCCAAATGCAGGAGTTTTCTCACTTTTACACTCTCCCATCCCACTGGAAGAGTGAGCAAGTGGCTGTGTGGGCCTTAGCTGCTGGCTGGGGTTAAAACACAGCATTCCTACTGGTGGAAATCAATGCAAATACAATAAACCAAGTGGTCTTATTTTGTGCAAAACAACATGAACAATCCCTTTGGAATCCCTGGCATAATTTCCTACTATCCCAGCTGCACTGATTGAAATCAGCTCACGATAAGCCAATCCTGTGTTATAATCTCAGTGCCAGTCTTCATTTTACTTAGCTTGTTTAACATCTGGTACTGTTTTGCAGGTTCTGCATTAACTAAATCATAGAAGTTTATTCAAGAGTGACACTGCCATACAGCTTCCCAGGTAAATGATGAACACTTTGTTGAAAATGAGCACAAACACGCTATGGATTTGAGGGTTTCCATAAACCTAAAATCCTCACTAGTAAAGGCAAGGAGCCTCTCCAGCACCCAAGAAGTATGTTTACTCAGCAAGCACAATGAACAGTCTCCACGTGCCTCCGGATCACAGCAGAGAACAAAAAGCCTACCATCTTAGTTACAGCAAAAATCTTAATTAAAAAGCTTCAGCTAACCAAAAAGCTTAATTAGTTCATCTTTGTCAATGGTTTCTTTTGTTCACAGTACCCTACAAAGTGCTCCCACGAGCAGTTCAGCTGTCATATCCAAGAGATAGGTAATCCTGGGAATATTTCCTGGACATTTTTGCAGGCACCTGAGACCAATGGTCCTTTATCTGGCACAGCTGTAGCTGGATGAGGCTGCATGCCTGCTGTCAAGATGGGCAAGGCAAGGCAAAACAAAATCAGATGTGTTTCTTCTCCAACCTCTGAGATCCCGAGTACTTGCCAGTTACTCAGGTCAAAAGGGTGAGATCAGATTTGCTTGTTGCATGTACACCACCAGTGTTGCACACCTGACCTCAAAAGTACACTTACAAGACGACAAGAAAAAAAGAAATCACAATTTTTTTTCTTTACTTAAGCAAAGCCCAAAATACTTCATATTGCAAAGTGCTAACAAGAACTCATAACACAATGAAATACATCCATTTTTTTTATTTAGGTGAATGCTCACAATTTCTAAGAAAAAACCCCAAAACATTAAAGGAGGATGGTTGTTCCTTCCCCAGGGTGGGTGAGGCCTCTGTCTGGGCATGCTCCACTTTTCTGCCTTTAAAAGCAAGGCCCTCCAGTGTGCTGGAGGATCCTTGAATGTGGGGTTTTCAAATGGAGGACTTTTTTGGCCAAGGATTTCCAGGAGAGTGGCACTTCCCTTGCTACCAGTTGTGAGTATTTACTGTTGGAATACGCAAGTAGTCTGTTGGGTTACATCTGAGATGTTACTTTTGCTGCTTGCCTAGGAGGAGCCTACTAGACCAGGCTTGTGACCTGTGCTGTTACTGTTTCTCTGAGGACTTGAAGCCCCTTTGCCATTTCTTTTGTGTGTGACTGGTGGCCTTGCTCTCTTGCTAGGCAGAAGGGACTGTAATACCTTGGTTTTCCTCTGAGTGATGTTGTGGGAAACGCAGCTCATGGGACCTGCCTCTCTGTATGTCCTCCATCCACTTCCCCAGCGATAACCTGGGGAGTTACAGCATCCCCATCACTCTTCAGGAGAGGATTCACCCCACGATTTCGAAATGCCCACCCTATTTCTCTTTTCTCTCTGTCCCCTTCTCCCCAAAGCTCAGCTTGGTCCTATCTCCCCCAAAAGAGATGCTGCCCCGCCCGCCCAGTCCTCCGCGGCCACCGGCTCTTGGTGGGGCGATGACACCCAGCCTGACCGCGGCTCCGCCGCGAGCGACCGGCGGGGACAAGGTGCCGGCTGTCCCCGGACCCTCTGTCGCCCTCCTCGGAGCCCGCCCCGCTCCCGGATCCGGGACTGCCCTTCCCGGACACACCGTACACCGCCGCCGCCTCCCCCGTCCCGCAGGCACAGCGAGACCTCGCAACACCCTCGCTGCTCTTCGACGGCTCTTTATTACTGTGGTTTTGGGGGGCGGGTTTTTTTCTGTTTTCGTTTTGGTTTTGTTTGCTTGGTTTGGTTGGTTTGGTTTTGTATTTTTGTTTTTTTTAAGGAAATAATGACAGATGTGACACTACTGAACGCCCTGCAGGTCCCGTCCCGGTGCCGGTGCAGCCCCGCCGGGCAGGACGCCGGGGGGGCCGGGGGTGCTCGGGGCGGGGCTCGTCTCTGCACTGCGGATGCCCGGCTACCGACCCGCGGGGCGCTGGGGCAGCCGGGGGGGTCCCGTTTCATCCCAGCAGGAGTGGCGCTGGGGCAGTGAGGGAGGGAGGGATGTGCTTTCCCAGGGCACGCCGGTAGAATGCTGTAGCTGCTGCACGCCGGCGGACCGCGGGTCGCGCTGCGCGCCGCCAGCCTCTGGGCGCAATACGGTAGCGGCGGGGGCGCGGCAAGAGCCGGTCTAGGTGGCATCTCTATGGTTCCGGGTGCG
>VXAY01007345.1:1856263-1900355 GCA_013399855.1 Oxyruncus cristatus | reverse complement strand
CGCTGGCCGCCCCCGGCGTGCGGACCTGGCGGGACCGGGCGGAGCCCGCGGCGCTGCCCGCGGCGCCCCTCGGCTTCACGGACGTGAACCTGAACTCCCGCAACACGTACGAGGTGAGCCGCCGCCGCAGCGCCCCGGAGCACCTGCCCCACGGAGGAGGGACGGCGCCTGCAGCCCCGGCACCGCCGCCGCAGGAGCCGCCGGAGAGGGCCCGGCACCGGCTGGGCATCGCCGGCGCCGGCAGCAGCTTTGCCGAGTTCTTCACCAGGTAAAGGAGCCGGCGGCGGGGCCGGTCGGTGCCCCCGGCAGAGACCGAGGGCCGGGAGATGCCCCGCGGGGCGCGGGCGGGCGGGTTCAGGTCTGTCTGCCGGACCGGCGGGGCTGTCTGAAGGAGCGTGTCTTGGTAAAGTGGAGAGTGTCTTACTGCGGGTCGCAGGGAGAGCGATTCCAACCTTGACGGACTCTTTTACCAGCAAGCAGGCACTTTTAGAGTAAGGCAGAGGCTTTGCGTTGGACGTGACGATAATATGATAAAGGCGCTTTTACTGCTACGGGCTACATGGACTTCAATCTGGAATTTGCTTCTTGTACCAGAGCGTTTTGATGATGTCTGGATCATCACAGTGGTACTGATTAAACTGCTTGGAGATTAAGGTTAAGGTCGTTGGTATTGGAAACTACTTTCAAATCATTGTGGAAGTTGCAAAGGCTTTGCTACTTGGTGGTGGTGTAGCTACAGCTTACTTATTTTAAAGTGTGTTGTGGAAAGCTTCAAAGACAGGGCTCAGATTAATATCTCTTAAGTTAAAAAAATCAAAAACCTGTGGGACATCTGTCTTTGTCACCTGGGAGCTCTGTAGCATTGCTTGTTCTTTAGCATGCGACACAGGAGGTGCAGCTTGACTATAATAGTTTATAACATACTCTATATTACTTTTATTATGTTTTGAAGCGGGGAGTTTAATTTCCAACAGTTTCTATTCTCCCAAACCCAGGAGTAATAGTTATTGTGCAAGAATCACTCAGAAAGCACAGTAAATCTCTAAATGTCTCAAGAAGACAAAATAATACTAAGTCTATTAGCTGAAGAATTGAGTTTGGAGAGGCTTGATCTCAAGGTGGGATCCCAAACTGAGAATGGGCTACTTCTGCTGACCTCAGGAGATGGATTCCTGTCTGAGGACAAAGATAGTGGTAGTTGCAGTGTAGGTTTGGTACATCTGCTTTGTTTCAAGGATAGATTGAGGGATATCCCTCTGTGCCATCTATTTCCTATTAGTGTTCTTCCCTACCACACTTTTTTTCTCCCCCATGTTATGTGAGCTGCAGTATATTACCTTCCTTTTGCCTCATTTCTTTAACATTTTGACCAGTAATATTTGTACCTTTTGCTTTTTACCCCAGAACAGTAGCTGATTGAAATTCTGGAGAATTTTCCTCTGAAAGTACTGTAGTTTAACCCCAGCTGGCAACAAAGCGCCAGGAAGCCACTGAGTTTCCTCATAGCCATAATTATATGGAAATTCTTTTAAAAAGTGGACACTTTTCACAGTTATTTAAAGAAAATGAGAGAAAGCAAGGGGGAAGTCCTACTGCCTTCACTGTGAAAGCTTCACTGTTGTAACTGCCATGACTGAACAGTTTGACTGATCAGACATATCTGGGTTAGGAGGCTGCTGTTTCCAGCTGCTTGTTCCCAGCTCTTCAGTTATCAGACTGGCCTGCTTCATAGTTCTTTGAAATAATCCATGTTAATTGTCTGTCTTCATTTTGCGGAATTGGTGGAGAAACCAATGAGGTGAGGTGGGGGAAAAAGTAAACAGCTGTCAACAGAAGCTTCTTACCCTAAGTCTGTGACAGGAAGAATGACTGTGCCCCTGAGATAGTAATTAATAATTATTCTAAGATCCTGGGAAAGTTTGCATCAGTGATTAAAGCCTTTCTTTCATGTAAGTATTAGGTGTAATATTTGGCCCTGGGATCTTAAGTTGTATTTGTGCCAAATCATTAAGCTTGTCAAATCAATGCTATCTTTTAACTGAAAAATAATCAGTTTTTCTCTACTTCTTCTTTCTTTCAACATGTGAAGTGGGATGCCATGAGTAGATCGGGTATGTCGAGCAGAGTGCTGTGGCAAGGAAAATTGTGTGACTGTGGTCACTTGTCTCCACTGTGCTACTGTTATGTTCAGAGCATTAAGTGGCATCTTGAAAGTCACCTGTCACTGCCTTGTACTCCTGTGTATGCTTCATAGTACAGCCATATATGAGTACTGTTCTTATGGTTTGTGCTCTTAGTATCTTACAAGTGCAGTGCTTTGTTCTTGGGTTATTGGATTGCTTTTGGGTAGCCCCAGCGGATTGTTATTGGGTGCAGAATGGTTCAGTGAGCAGGAATGTTGTGTGGACAGTTGAATTAAAGCCATGATGACTTGAGTGATACCTTGACTGCAGTATGCTCTAGCCCCCAAAGCAGCCCATTCAGAGCAGACCAAAAAGGTCAAGCAGGAGTGAGTATTCCAGGGATAAGATAAAGACACAGTGATTCTGCATCTCTTTTAAAGATGAGTTCTACTTCATAGTTCTACAAGTATGTACCAGGCATCTTTTCAGCTTGTATAGATATTGTTCCTTTCTGAATTGTATGTTTACTAGACAAATGTAGGTATCTGGTAGTTGACAAAGCTTCTTATTCCTGGATTTAAAGCTTGCTGTTGACAACAGCAGTGATACTTGCTTTGTTATTTGAGCACCATTTTCCCAAGTACATGTTTTCCAGTATTCATCTAACAAGATTCACAAAGAACTGAATTCCCAACTGCCACTTCTTGTAGGTCTTTGTGATGTGCTGTGAGAAATAGGTGTAAGGGGTTGTAAGCATGTATGGCTTGTTGGCACACACAGGCTTATAGAAACTGTCTTTAGTCTCGTCCTCCCTTCCTAACCCAGAATGGTTGTGTTTATTGGCCAGAAGTTTTGAAAAATATTCATTTGGGGAGAGGATGGAAAGTTGAAGGGAGTCAGTATGTGTAGGAACAAAGAATTAGGAAATGACTGAAGCTCACATCTTTTTCTGCCTCACTGTAAACGCAGTCCTGTGGTTCCATAACTAGGGAGTTCTTCAAAAGCTTTTTTGCCTCTACAAATGTTATTGGTACAGACTGTGGAGGGTTGAAGAGAGGTTCCCTTCCAGAGTGTTGTTACTTGTGTACATAGTAGCGTCTCTAGCTCTGTAGCTTATTTCAGTGTATTACTAAGTAGCACTTGCATCTTTTTGTGCTACAGAGGCGTCTAGTTAGTCTACAGATGCATCCTATGAATATTTAGTACCAGAATCAATGTTTTTCTTAGAGAAAAGTTCTGCATACATAAGGCAGCATGAAACTTCAGGGAATGTACCATGCATCTATGGAGAAAAATGTTTATCAGGCTTTTGGTCAAAAACAAGAGTCAAGTGGGAATGGGTTGTCCTAGTTGTGATGGCTCTTCCAAACCTTCTGTTCATGTAAAGATAACATTGATGGGGTCACTTCACAATGCGTAACTTATATTTTGCTATTGCCTGTGCCTATATCTTGGTCAGATCTTGAAAAAGCTTGTGTGTTTTATTTTTGATCTTGGGGTTGTTTTTATATTGTCCAGATAAAACAAATAAACCCAAACAAGTAAAGTCCAAATATATATACTGTCAATTTATTGGAAAGATAGTGAGAGAGAAGATCTAAGGGAATACAACAAATCGTCCTTGCAGAGATCATTAGGGCACATTTAACCCTTCTGTCTTTGTTGGCCCCAGTTGTTTTTGCTTTCTCTAAGCAATCTTGTAATCTAAGTGAACAAGTGGATATGTATAATTGCTTTGAATTAAAGCTGACTGGAGAAAGTAGGCAAGAGTACCTGAACCCAAATCTGTGAATAACTTCAAACGGTATTCTTTTTTTCCTGTGTTAGAGACATAATTAACGTGATATAAATAAGAAATAGCATTCACATTATTGAATTGAGAAGCTCCTGTGTAGGTTGTTCCCTTACTGTTTGCTAAGAATGATTTATTTCTTGAAGTTGCATTGACATGTTTCTGGCTTTCAGTCGTATGAATAACAAACATGATGACAACTTAAGTAAATGTAATCTCCAAAGTAAAGCAGACCCTAGCAAACATTGAAGATGAATGCTCAGCATTACTTTTTTTACTCAATTTTTTTAATAACTGTGTACATATAAAATTTTATCCAAATTATATAAAGCTTTTATTCATAAAAAGTTAAATAAGAAGAAATATCTCTGGGCACCTAAAGTTTCTCTTGTAAGTGCAGATCCCCCTGTAGGAAATTAAATCTAAAGGCCAGCACCCTTGTTTTTATTAGTGAACCAGTTCCAAGCAATTCACAAAAATAAGCAAGTCCTCAAGATCTGTCGGTTGAAAATGCCTGTTTGAGAAAGCTTCACTCTCAGGTCTCATGATACGTAGGTTTTAAACAGTTTTGTGTTGCTGGAAAACATTAGCAATGGGTGTCTCACCATAGGTAAGATGCTGTGCACCCATAGAACCATTTTGCTTAGGATGTCTGTCCGGCAAACCAAAGTTAAATTTTGGGTGTGCAAACAGAAGAGTGTTACGCCGATTGCCCTCTCAATAGGTTTTGGGTTGCCATATTGTTCCAACTGCTGTCTCCAGCCAGTCTTCATCCCTCCTGCCACCCCCCCCCCCCCACAAAAAAACGTCAAAAAAAATATCACCCTCAAAACACTTTGGANCCCCAAAAAAAGCTGACTAAATAGATGTCACCTCTAAAACCTTAGGCATGTGTATAATCTTCATCATTTTATAATACCTAAAGTATTATTAGCAATTTCTCTGCTCTCCTTGGTGGACAGTGTAATGTTCTATATTGGTACTTATATTTGCACTCGGAACTTTGTAACCCTGTTAAGAGTTTTTATGAAGTAAGTTCTCCTTAAACTAATGTTGTAGTTTTTTTGGGGGGGTCGTGTGTAGTGTTTTTTTCAAGCCAAACAGCTGAAATTGCTGTTCAGTGTGCAGCAAACTCTGGGAGTCAAAGCTTGTTTTGCTAAGGCATTTTAACCTGAAAGCGTCTCCTCTTCCCCTCCTCCCATCTCTTCCCCTCACTTCATTTTGCAGAAGGCCTTTTCATTACTTGGTCTCTTCTGCTTATTTTGTGTCACAGGATTTCTTACAGACGCAATATATTGAGAGTAGTGTGACAAAGTGAATGGGACCTCTCTTCTGAATAGGCTGTGACTAAAAGGACAGTGTTTTACATGGGAAATAACAACCAAAGGGGTTACTTTAATCACATCTGGCCTCTAAGAAAATGATGGTTTTCTGTTTCTGCTCTTATGGCTGTTCAATTATTCATTAGGCTATTTTGTCCTGATTGTTTAAGAATAAAAAAGGAGTTCAAGGGGTTTTTTTGGTCATGTTTCATTCACAGGGATGCCAAAATTTTTATTCTTCAATTTCTTAAACTACTGAGATGTTTATGATATAAAATCTGTCATTTTTTATCCATCATTGGTCTTGTGTGTTGTTCAGCTGGGAAGGACTAGGTTTATTGGACTGGGTAGTAGGCATTGCTTTAAACTTCTCAGCTTCAGCGTATGCTACTTTTGGTGGTTTTTGGTGGTGTGTGGGGTTTTTTTGTTTGTTTGTTTGTTTTTGTTTTTGGTTTTTTTTTGTTGCTTTCTAGGGAAGTGAAGCTTAGTTACTGTCTCAGCTCTCTAGTACTGCAGCCTGTTACCCAGGCTCTGTCAAACCTCTGAGACTTGAGAGGGCTCCAACATAAAAATCCTACAGATTTTTGAATGATGCCTGAACATAAGGAGAGCCTGCAAAAGAGAGACTTTGGTAACTTGCCTCTGTATTTTTAGAAACCAGTCAGCTGTACAAGCCACCTGCAGGGCATATTGCTTCTGGCTCAGCATTGGGGTAACGGTATGAGAGGTGCATGGATGTTGTTTTCATGAACCTATGACTTCAATTAGTAGCAAACTAGTTTTCATGGTCATAGATGAGTTTATTCTTTCAGAACTTCTGAGGGCCAAACGCTCAGACTAGTGTTCTTTTAAATTCCTTTCCTGATTTCTTGCCTCCTGACTGAAAAGAATACCTGTAGCCTGTAGGAGTAGTTTCCTGTCATATATGCTCTCTTCTTCTCCAAGGTACTCCTTTATTAAGAAGAAACTAAGTTCGGTTCCCACTGTTATATTAGGAAGTTGTATTTAATGTGCTCTTGGGTAAGCGAATGAGTCTTTTTTGACCGTGTAGTATAATAAAAGCTTCCTTGTTGGCTCCCCTTGCCTAGGGCATTCTGTTGATCTGAACTTCCTGAAGGCCAGCTATAGGAGTAGGCAAACTAACTAATTGTCTAGAAGTAAAGGAGAAAAGATAACAGCTATAGATAGCAATGAAACATCTATAGACCTTCTGCCTCTGTTGCTAAGAAAGACACCGTGGGAAAAGTTTGTTTGTTTTTGTTTTTGGTTCAAGATACATAGATACAAGATCTGTGCTTCAAGAACAGATGAATTGTTGATCCCGGCTCCTCTGGTTTTTATAGTAGGGGAAGCGTGGCCCTAGTCAGGTCTCAGACCTTGCAAAGCTTAGTCCTGTCTGTGTTGCTTCAGTTACCTAATGCATCCATTAATGGTAGGATCTTGTCTACCTTGTGGCTGGGCAATAATGAAGCTGTTTGTATGCTGGATGCCAGAATGCTTTAAAAACCCCAAACAATCCGTGTACTACCAAAAGTATTTGTGTAGTTGGTAACTATGAAATGGGAAGCAGTGGAGGCTCCAGAGCGCAAAGAATCTACTTTAGGCTGCTGAGGAACTGGGGCGATTTAGTCTGGAGAAAAGGAGGCTGAAGGGAGATGTTACTCTCTACAAATACAAGAGGGGAGGTTGTGGTTAGGTGGGTGTCAGCCTCTTTTTCCAGGTATCAAGTGATAGCATGAAAGGAAACATTCCCAAGCTGTAGCAAGGAACTCTTAGACTGGATATTAGGAAAAATATCCTCACTGAAATGGTAATCAAGCACTGTAACAGGCTGCCAGGGAAGTAGTTGAGCCACTATCCCTGAAGGTATTTAAAAGATGTGTATGTGTGCCACTTAGGGATGTGGTTTAGAGGTGGACCTAGCAATGCTGGGTTAACGGTTGGACTCCATGATCTTTGGAGGTCTTTTCCAACCTAACTCTTTCTATGATTCTAACTTTTTATTGTTGTAAACAGTAGGTGTTTTGCAAGTTGCTTGCTGTTCCTGAAATTCTGTAGGTAGCTGAGTGATAGATTGGGAAATTTCTTCCTCGTTTTGTAAAAAGCCATCAGGCAAAACTGAAAGGAGCAAGGCTTTTGCATTCTAATATCAGGTAATAGATGAAAAATGAATTCTTGTGTTTTGTAGAATTTCTGCAATTGATCACTGAAGCAGTGACATAAAATATATTGTGAATTGCTACCGACAGCAGAAACCTGATACTCAGAGTGGCTGCAAAAGTACTGCAGTAGTACTTTGTAGTACAACATTGCACAATCAAGTAGTTGAGAGGCACTCCGTCTGGGATCAGAAGGGAAACATATCAACTGACTCTTAACCAGGTTGGGCAGAGTAGCAATCATCTCCAGCTCTTGGGACCGTCTTCAAAATAAAACTCTGCCCTGTGTTTGATCTGACAGTTCGCAGACTTTTAAGCTGTGTCAAAGGCTGGAAGTCTTTCTTACCTTGGTCATGAAAGTGTATATTGTATACAAACATTTGAACTATAGGGGTAGTGACTGCCCTGATAAATCCGGTGAGTTTAGCCTTAACTGGAAGTGAGTCATTACTAGAGCAGTTTCAGGTCGTTTGTTTAATTAGGTTATACTTTTTGAGATATCTTGGTGAGCTAGTTGAAGAATTTGCTATTGTCAGGAAACAAAGGAAATGTTTCTTCCCTGCTTCTGGTATTTATTTGATCCTCTGTGAGCTGTTGTAGCTCATTAAGCTAGTGAGTGAAAAAATGTTCATGGTTTTCTGTGGGATTAGTTCAATTGACTTGCAAGGTATGGAAAGTCTTGGAATCAATGCAGCAGAAGGGTGTGTAAGATATTACTTGTGCAAGGAGGAGAAATAAACTTCCCCTTAGTGGGCGCTCTGTGGGAGGAAGGGATCTTGTCCCTCTAGCACTGTTTTGCTTGGAGTATGTTGCTGGTTAACTAGTTTTGACTTTGCTGGAGTAGATATTTCTGGCCATGCAAGAAATAGCAGAATATCTGTAGGAAATGGGTAGAAATTCTCCATTTCTTGCAACTATGATCTGGGATTTCATTTTAGATACTCTGAGCAAGTGACATTTGATTATTATTACAGAAGATTGACCATGTTTGATGTAGTGTCAAAATAGGGGCTGAACCGACTGGCCAAATATGAAGGTGATAGAATAGTCTGGCACAGAGCTCTCTTTTGCTACTTCACTCTGAAGAGTAAAGGTGAGTCTGGACCGATGATCTCCTGTTACTCATTTTGTATATGAGCACTCTGAAATTTAACCCTGTCTGTTGCCTTGCATATGTGTCTGCTTGTTTATGTAAGTTTTTGAATGCTTGAACTGTTTGTAAAACTGACCTGTGCAACAGCTTTTTGTTAGGAGCGTAATGTAGAGTGGTAAAAAACCTGTTTATTAGTAAGTGTTGTGTACAGAATGTTCTGTAATACTGCTAAACACTTTCAACTCCTAAAACTCCCCAAGTGTCTCTGTGCCTGTAGTAAAACTGTTTTGTCAGCAGAGTTGGTAAAGCCACTTTGGTGCTGCTGTCAAATGAGAGTTTGAGCAATAAGGTTGATCTAATTCAGTCTCTTCAATGCTGTTCCATAATAGTTCTCTCTAAGAGGCCAGAAGCCACCTCCTTCCCTACCTCTCAATCCTTATAGCAGCTAGTCCTTGACAGTTCATTGAATTTCAGACACACCTAATTGTAGGCGAGGCTTTAATTTACCACTAATATCAATGGAAACATTATATTTAATTAAAAAAAAAAATACAGGCTTGGTCTTGCTGAAGATGCATGTTCTTCTCATTATGATTTTTGTTTCCTTATTTTAATTTTTATTTGGGAGGAGGAGGAAAGTAAAAGCTTGCTTATATGTACTAAAGACTGCAGTGTAGAGTATTATAGATGCAAACATGGAGATTCCTTTGGAGAAGGTGGTTTGGCATATTCTTTGGGTTGTCTTGGTGTGGAGAGAAAGGAGATACCTTTGTACTGCTAAAAGGTGTTAAACTAGAAACCTGTAACAAATCTGTGTTTGGGGTAATAAAATTTAAAGTGAAGTTTGTTTCTAGCTGCTTCTTGTAGCAAGGTGATGGAAGACATGAACTGTAAAATTGGTTGGGTCGTGTCTCCTCCAATGTAGGACAGAGCTTAGAAACTTGTGCTGATAGCAGCCATATAAATGTACTGAATCAAAATGGGCTGACATTGTTTGAAGCTATTGAAATTAAAAATGTAGAATGCTTAATATATTCTAAGTCTTATTGTTTTATTCTAAATCTCCATGTTAAGTGTTTTAAGCTAAGCCTAAAAATACTTGCATGTTAACTTAAAAATTAAGGATGAAATGTGAAGGTAAAGGATGAATTTAAAAGTCTATTTGTAAAGTAGGGGGTATTTGCTTTTAATATGTTTATGTTCATGTCACTTTTGCAGCCATAACTAATGTGAGGAAATAATTACGAGTATGTGAAACTGAGCAAATAGCTCCTGGGCAATGTCATGTAATTCAAATCTAAAATAACAGGGAAGCTGTGGCACCCTATCCTTTGGTCTAAGTAATTACTGTGTGCACTCTGAACATATATTGTTAACTTTTTGGACAGCTTTTTATCAATTCCTACAAATTGTGTGCTGTATATAAACAGTCTAAGATGTAGAAATAGAATCCTACTTCTGTTGCTCTGCAGGCTTTGTAAGTGGCTAACCAAAAAGGTTCTATTTCCTTTTAATGATTCATTATTTATGCTTGGAGTTGAGTTACGTTTGATTCTGTATGTAAATTATTGAAAAGTCTTGTTTAAAGCAGAAGGGCTAATGGGGCTTAATAAAGCAATTGGGTTTTCTTCTGCTGTTATTACTGAATTATTGCATGTAAGACCTTAACAGAATGGACAAGACTGGAGTATGAAGAAAAATTCTGTTGTGTTTTTATACATGGTAGAGACATACCAGTGTGAATTAATTAATTCTTATGTACTCAGCTGTAGTGATGAAGGAATATGGCATCACAGGCTTGCAGGGATCTTCAGAATTTGGGCAAACTGTTCTGAAAGTGTTGTTTTAAGTAACTTACTACTCATTTTAATGCTATACCAGTAAAAATGCATCTAGAGCAATTCTTGGGACATACCTCTTCTAACTCCTTACTGATAAAGATTATTGGGTAACTAAGTAATTTCCTTATCAGTTTGTCTTTCAGCTAATTCAAATGTCAACAAATTTCAATCATAGACCTGTCTTTTATGCCTAGGAAGCCTATTTAAAAATTAGCATGGGGATGGAGCAAGAGCAGACTGTGCATACAAGGAGAACTCTTTTCTTTGTGGAGATGCAAAATCAGTTGTTTTGTAATACAAATGTAGTTTTTAATGAATTTTGTTACATCATATTCCTTTTACAAATTCTGAGGTTTTATTGGAATCAGTAGATTTTTAATGTGCTTCGATTATTGCAGAGAAATGCAGCTTCCAGGGCTTTTAACTGCATTTGTGTGCATTTGTGCTCATTTGTAGCATTAATTCTGTGCTGGATTCCCCCTCTAAGCCTTTCTGATTCTGTGAAGAAAAGTTATATATTGTAGAGTGAGGATGTTCTTGATGAGATCCTGATTCCTTCCTGTTTGTGTGTTGCTTCCCTGTTTTAAAATCAGACAGTTGTATTATGCAGTGTTTACTAACAGGTACTAGATGCTTAATCAAAAGGAAAATCTAATCAGCCCTCACTTCCTTTGTCAGTTCTCTTGGCTTTCAAATCTTGTTTTCTCAGTACTTCCCTCTTATCAAAGCTGGGTGCAATGAGAAGAAATGATTGATGATAGAAAATGACACTAGACTAGTTTGGTATGTGTGTAAAGCAAAAGAAAATGTTTTAGCTTTTTTTCTCTTAAAAAAAGGTAATTTTTAGTATGCTAACATGCCTTAAGATCTCTTTTTGAAACTACTTTATTTATAAATTAGTGAATAAACATTTTGAGCAAGGTCAAAGTTACCTTGCATGGGAAAGAAGTCAAAGACTAGTAGCCTAGCTTTCAGCATTAAGATTTAACTACAGTATTTCATCTATTCCTGAAATAACCCTGAATTCTGAATATTTAATTTGGAAAAAAATTGTTTCTTTGGTGCCATGCTGCAAGTTTTGTAAGTATTGCTTTCCAGGGATGCCCACAGTTTGTTTGTTTGGGTTTTTTTTTTTTCTAACATGGTGCAACATTTTGAATTAAATTTATTGGTATATTAAAGTGATCTGTTAAGGAAGCATGCTTTGTTGTTCATGTATAACAGTAACAATGATCATGTGGTTTATGTTCTCTGACACCATATCGTTGTGTCAGTAGTTGATAGCACTAGAATTTTGCCATTCTTTTTAGTGCAGGATTAACAAATTGGAGAAATGCAGGCTCGTTTTTTATATGCTTTATACTGATATTCATCTTAAATGGCTCAGGTGTAAGATCCAACCTACCTGAAATCTGTATGTAGATTACCAAAAGCATCAGGATAGGTGAAGCTTGAGCTTGAATGTGGAGTTCTAATGATTGGATTCTCTTAACACCAAATAAGAAGTAGAATGAGGTTACAGCCATTCCTTAACAGACAGGAGGCACATCGCTGTTATGACCCTGACTGCTTTGTTTGACTATCTTTGAGTTTGCAATGCCCTTAAAGAATCTGATTAAAACTGTCCTTCTGGACTCACTGGCTAAACAGTTGGTGTGGCTTTCTAGGGCTCTCTGAGCTGGGGCTGCATTTACCAGTGGTGCTGAACTATGGGTTTAAGGGCTACAGTTTTATAGAGGGAGTGGACAGATGAGTCAGTGTCTGTATCTTGCTTTAAAGCTGGAGAACTGAGGGCAGATACAGACTTGTGAATGCTGTTTCCAAGAGCTATTGTTAAGAATGCTGAACTCAAATGGGACTTTTAGGGAAAAATGGAAGTAAATAAAGTTGATTGCTTCCAGTAATGCCCTATTATATCTTAACAACATCAGAGCTCTGAATCATCAGAGATAAATCATTTGGCATGCTCCTTTGAATCTGTTATTGGAGACCTAGGGATGTGCATTTAGAGTGGGAAGGAAAGCAACTTCAGGTGTTGCGGGGATGCACAAAGCAGTGGAATACAGATGGTCTGTTGTTTGTGGCACACAGTGGAGCTGTAAAAAGGGAAGGTCCGTATATGTGATCTTTGTTGAAAGAAGTGTGGCAAAATGATGTCTAGCTTGAAACTAGATTACGGTTTGACATTATTGGTTGAACAAGAGACTATTGCAAGGTCTTAAGAAGAGGTGAATCACTCATACCTAGAGGCAGAGTGCTGGAGTTCTATCTAGCCTGGTGCTTTTCCTACCTGCTGATGTTCATGGTTGCTGCTATTCAAAGCACTTCACCTTTGAGTGGCTATTTGCAAATACAGCAGCCCAGGTTCTAGTCTGTTTTTGGATATAATTTAAGATCAAACTTGAAGTAAATGTCTCGTATTGTTCAGTAACTTCCTCTAAAACTTGGAAATCTGTCATCCTCTTGGACTGACATATAGCTAGCTTGGAAATTGGAAAAAAGTTGTGTTTGGATTTTTCAGGAGGGAAGCCAAACCCCCAAAGTAAACAACAAAAAAATCCATTAAAACATCAAGTTCCACCTATCTCCTTCTGACACTTAATTCTAACTGTATTTAGACTTCACTAATTTATCTTAAATGACAACAAAAAAAGGATTTTAAAAGCAAAAGCAGAGTGGAAACAAGCAATCGCAGTAGTAGAACATAACCATTTCTACAGGTGGCATTAACATTAGTATTTCTGAATTACTGTACCATCAGCATGGTGAAACTTGCACAGAATGCTGTGGGAACAGGCAGTAATGGTTGAAGCAACATTGTTAAAAATAAGGAGGAAAGCCACCAGTCACAGCTGTCATTACAGCTATTGTAGTTGTGTGATCAGAGCCCCATAGGTTTTTGTGTAGTGTAATCCAAACCTTCTTAGCAATAGATGTCTTGATGTGTGCCAGTAACAGCTTCTCCTTCTGTAGCGCTTCATGTAGTTTTCAAGCCCTTCAAGGCACCTACTGAAACATTTTGGAGTGTCATTTGAGTGTTAATATGTGTTCTCTAAAAGTAGCAGGGAAAAAACCTGCAACTTTTCCCATGGGTTTTTGTAAACTAGAGCTTAAATCAATGAACTGATTTAATGCATCTATCCCATGGGTCCTTGCTACAGAAGGCATTATTCAGTTCTAAAGTATAGTCTTCTTTTTAAGGAATTTTGATGTTTTCAAACAGATTTTAAGATTCTGTACCAAAATGCTATTGACTTTTCAGCCACCTCAATAGATGACTCCCTGGGATCAGTGAAGCTCATGAATATTCTAAACAGCAACAAATATATCAAATGTAGTACACTTCTGCCATTCAGTGAATGCAACTTGCTGTTCCTTAAGAAGGCTTCTGTAAGGCTTTACTGCTGTCAACAACACATCAGATGTGATACTGCTAGCTGCCAAAACAGTGTATTATGTGTTCTTCCATCTTCAGCAAAGTTTATTTGTAAACACCTCATTAATTTCTCTTGGATTAGAATTCCTATGCGAGGTTTATTCTGACATGATAAAAAGCTTGTGCAACTTTTTACCTTCACAAGAGACAGACTTCAATGAATATCTACTCAATGAAAGTAAAACATCTTTCCTTCCAGTCTGCATTCTGGAAGGTTTGTTTTAATGTTTGTTAAAAAAAAAAAATTGAAAAATGAGATGTTGTAAAAGCCGTGAGCATGTTGAAATCTCTTGTACAGAAACACCAATTAAAACCTCTTGTTTGTCTACACATTTTTCCTTTTTTAAACCTGCTAGCTTCCTAGTTAATCATAAACCAGCTTTGATATAGTGACAGATTGCCATCAGTGTTAAAGGTATACACCTTTCAGCTTCCACAAGTGCTAGAAGCAGTGGAGCTCAACTACTAAGTTATCCTGGTGGTGTTCCATAGTATGTGCAGAGACTGGATGGTTGTTGCTATCCATGAAGTCAAGAACAGTACTGCAGAATGTATCTTCCTGCATATGTGCTTTTGGGTGAAATGTCTTTTTCAGTTAAGTTCAAAACCAGCTGCTGCAGTAGTTCTGTTTTGTTGATGATTCTTTGAACACTCTTCTTCCCCTCCTGAAGACAACCTAAAGCATTGTGGAAGGTGTCCCGTACTTGTAAAGTGAGCCTTTGTTATTTATGTAAACATGCAAGCATGCTTTTTTTTTTTTGCCTTAATGGGTGGACCTGTTCATTTCACTAATGATGTGCAGTCCGGGGATTGACTGGGACACTCTTCTAAAGATATTGGTACCATGGCTTGGCTTTTTCATCAGCCCTTCTTTCCAGATTATGTGTTGGAAACCACTGTCTTGGTGTTTGAATGCTTACATTACTTCTACAGGGATGGATTGCAAGTTTCCCTGATGGAGACAGAGCTGTAGGATGTGTGGGTCACAACTAATGCTTACCAGAACACCTTGTATTAATTATGCTATTATTAATAGCAACAGTTTGATTCCTTGAATGCTGTCTTTTTTTTTTTTTTTTTTAAGGAAGCTGTTGAGGGTTGTAGTATGTGCTGCTGTCCTCAGACAGAGTCTTGGGGTGCTGGGTTCCTTAATCTTCCTGGATTCCACAGGACCACCAGTCTTGAGCTTACCAGTTCTTGGGAGGCTTCCACACTCTATCAGCCTCTACTTCTCCGTCTCTCCAGCTTGCTGTTTGCTGGTGGCCACATCCTCAGCTACACATAAGTTTACAGACTGTATAGTCCATTCATGCAAACTTGCATGGAAGGGATTTTTGTGACAGGCATTTGCCCACTTCCCAAATAACAAAAAACATTTTGAGAACTGAAAAGATAGTTTGTATTTGAAGGCTATACAATGTCCTAGAAACACTAACAGTTCCTAATTGTAAAACTATGCTGCCTGCCCAGAAACCCTGACAGCACTGGAATTTGAGAGTACTGAGCGCTTTTCAGATCGATTCAGGTTCTTTTATCTGGGCAACCCAAAAGACTGCTGTGCACAGATGTGACTGCATTCAATTTGAGAAGGAATTGTATTTTAAAATACAGCAAACACTTCAAGTGCAGAATAAATCTGGGTATCTCTTTCCAGAGGAAGAGTGTGAAGTTAGCTAGTTAGCACTGCACTAAAACGTCTTTCAATAAAAGTGCTCCATATTCTGTTCACTCAGAGGTCAGCTTGTAAGCTTCCTGAGAAATAACCTTATGGACTACTGAGCTTTTAATCCCTTTGTGTTGCAAGTTTCTGGAAAGTAACTTTCCAATACTTGGAATAAATGCACTTCTTTAATTTTCTAAGCGCTCATACATAGCATGCTCTGTGGGAGCTTGTGATTGGAGTCACATTGTACAGCTGAGTATCTACACAAATGGTTGCTGATATGGTTTTGTGATGGTTGGCTTTCTAAGAAGTAAGAGCAATGCAAAATCTGCTTTTTTCAGTGTGATTGCTTTAGGCACTGGTAAAGGTTATCTGCTGAACTAAAGCTGTGTGATTGTTCCCTGGTTTTCTAGTCCATGTTATAAAAGTTGAAGGTGTGAAGATTGCAGAGAATGTTAGTAGAAGTAATATTTCACCATTTCTCTTTTAAATCTCTAAGTTGCCCAGTGTTTTTCAGCTGTTTTCATTTCAGTACCAAAATAGGTTAGTAAGATATTAAAGCAAACCCCAAACAAAAGTCTGAGAGCTGCCTCATGCTGCTATCTTACATTTAAGAGAGTGCCCGGTATTACTAAATAAAGCTCTGATATTGTATAAAGTAGCTTAGAATTCAGAGGTAAAGCTGAATGTTAAAACCAATTATGAGTGTCAAAGCATCTGTAAAGAAAGATGTTCCATTTCAAGTTAATTACTTTCAAGGCAAAGAGAAAGCTGAGGTAGCACACTATGCATTTGCTGAGCAGTAAATATCTACAGATCACCCCAGTGGCAAACTGCATTTAAAGAAGTGCATATAAGTCGGCACAACATAACTTGTTTATATGCTTATAATAAACAAAAAGAAAACCCTCCTCTCTTTTCAGAAACTTTTTCACTAAAAGAACCAAGGAACTCAAACCTGCTGTCCAAAGCGCTCCTGGTTGGAAGTTGTTTGGAAAAGTCCCACCCAGGGAAAACCTTCCGAAAGATTCCAAAATTATTCAGCAGGTGAGTAAACATCACACAGCTCTAGGTATGAAACTACGTATGAAAGTAACACATAGATATTGTGTTTCTCTGCTGTTATCTCCACATGGTTATACAACCATAGAGTGCGCTGAGAAGACTCTTCTGGGGCTTTGTTTGAAGAATAGTAGTTCCTGAGGAGTCTGAGTTTTATCAAGTACATTCTTCAGTGCATCTCAGTGCTTGTAAAAAGGTGATACATGTTTGGGAAGCCTTTAAGCTGTTTTGTCAGAACTTGTATTAAATTTCTGTAATGTTTTGTCTTATTGTCTTATTTAACCAACATGCTTATTTAATATGGTATGCTACAGTCTAACTCATTTTTCCATAGTTGTTATTGCCTGGAAGGCTTCCTGTGTGGATAACTTGTGACAAATTGCTTAGAATTCTAAAACATCTTGTATTCTTTAAATGAAAGTTTTAATTTCCCTCAAGGTATTTTGTTCCAAAATAATACTGTAAATTAAACTTGTTTTGGAGCTCCTGGGGTACTCCAGAAAGGTACCTCTGATTTTCTTCCTCTGACATGAAGTTGGACTTCCATATAATTGTTCATGTGGAGTTTATTTGATAACATAATATTAAAACACCGTAGTCTTCAAAGGTGAGCAATTGGTAATGTATCAGTTATTTAATATTATCATGCAAACTTGAAATGGAAAGATTTGTTGACATATGAAATGTTAGTGTCCCATGTACTTGTTCAAACAGTAACTCCAGTCTCTTGAGAGCTGCTTTCTCTCTCCTTTCTTAAATTCCATATAAACTGATGTGTTTGGCAGGTGCAAATGGCTGTGAATGAAGCAGTGTTCAGTCATCTTCTAGAAAGAACTTTGTGGCAAAAAGGGCCTTTGGGCAGTAACTAAAGTAAAAAATGAGAGTCTCTTTTTGAAGGACTTTGGTGTAATGGGGTTTGCCACACAATAAAATGTTGTAGGAAAATGATTACAGCAAGTGCAGTCTTGGGGGTTGAAACTAGATGACCTTTAAAGGTCCCTTCCAAACAAACCATCCTGTGGTTTACTGTAAAGTAAACTGACTGCTTTTTTAACATTTTCGAATACAATTTTCTTATATAAATGTTTTTCCTTTTTGGGTGGGAGAGAGGGCAAGTGTTCTTTGTTTACTTGCAATGAATGTTTTTGGCGTTGTGCTATGAAAATGCTGTGGTAAAAATCTAGATGTCTTTTCCATCCTAAGAAATGGAGAATCCGCACAGTGCTACTAATCATCTGGTTTTCTAGTAATGAAGACACTTGTTCTGGAGACTGTGTTATAATCATAGAATGGTTTGGGTTGGAAGGGACTTTAAAGGTCATCCAGTACCACCCTCCCTGCCATGGGCAGGTTGCTCAAAGCCCCATCCAACGTGATGTTGAACACTCCCAGGGATGGGGCATCCACACCTTGCCTGGGCAACCTGTTGAAGGTAATAATCTGAAAAAATAGTCCTATTTTCTTATTCTGTTGTTCCTCAGTGATTGTGCTTTGTTTTAAACTGTAGTGGTCCCATTCTTTTTTTTAAACTTCTCCAAAGTGGTAGAAAAGCAAATGTGTTAGACCAACATATTATCTTTAAACATGATTGAGTTGGTCCTAGCCGTGGTCACGTGGTTTGTGTCATAATGTTTGCCAGATTAAAGTCACTGTTGGATTTACATATTCTTGAGTAAGGTAATAGCTAACATTTTTATCTTTCTATTTGGCTAAAGCATGCATGGGTTTTAGATAAAGCCTCATGAGCTAAGATAGGCAGTGGTCAAAGGGGGATCCAGACTGACAGTACACTCTGCACACAGTTACATATACGATACCCAAAGCAATTTGATCTTTAATTGAGAAGTGACCCTAATGTCTCCGTATTTATCATATGTCAAATGTCTTGAATGTGTGCTTAAAATTTACAATATAGCTCCTTGTGCATATGCCTTTGAAGAAAAGCCAATGGTTTCTCAAAAAAATGTTCGAATTTGCTAAGCTTATGATGGGCCAGAATGGATATAGGTACACGTGGTTATTGAAGATCAGTGGAAAATAGCCTCTTCACTTTCAAATGTCTGACTGAAGCCCTTAGACTGATTCCTCACTATGCAGGAGATGTGAGTGAAAAAAATATAGGCAAGAATTCAGTAATAAAGCCCTCAAGAAGTTGATATAAATATGATTGAAGCTTAATATGTTTTATTCATAAGTAATTCTGTGAACCTGGCAGAGTACTTCATAACTTACATGGAGTCTCTGCAAACTTGCACTTTGACTTTCTAAATTGAAGCAGAGTGATCAAATGTGATCTGAAACACAAACCCTGCATTTTTCTCTTTTTTTTTTTTTTTTTAGCCATCTGTGGTCAGAACCATGGCTACTTACTCTTAGCCAGCTTTGGTAAAATGAGCTTTAGGTGTAAAACTGCAAGTAGAATGGGCTTAAGCTGTAGGAAAGCTGCCTGTGAGGGAGTTTATGGTAGTTTATTATTAGCAACAAATCTTGTGGTTCCTGAACATTATTCTCCATGGTTGAACACAGTTCTCTCACTTTACTGCTGCCAGTGGCCAGCATTGAGAGGGTGCAAATAAACCCTGGATTAAGGAAACTCAATAAGGAGTCAGCGAGAAAAATTAACTCACAACAGGAAAAACTTTGTAATTAATAGGAGGAGGAAGTCTTTTGGATATGAATAATACTTCCATCAAGGCTTTATGGCAATATAATTAAGCTTAAAGGACTTTCCTATTAGTAAAAGAGAGAAAAATTGCATCATTGTACATTTATAGCTAAAAGGTTGGTAGAGCTCAGGTGTCCCCTTTCCATCCAGGCTGATGGAAGCCTCTTTTGTTGTCTTTGTTATGGTAAGGGTGATGTAGTAAATTGAAATAAATGCTTGTGGCTCCCAGTCACTGTCTATCAACTAGACACTGCTATATATGCCTCTCCAGAGAAGTCAGGTAGTGATTCCAATATCTTGAATAACCTCCAAGAAAATCTGGGAACTTAATTTGGGATACTGTTTCAGACATTTTTCAGACAGTGACGCTAGCCAGCTCTGCCTTCAGAGACTGTCTAATGAATATTACTGTAAATAACTTCTTTGCAATCTTCTTAGCGTATGTAGAAGATAAATATTTTTGTGGTACAGCAGCCTGGGGGGGCTTGCCTGCCTGGGGAGCAGCAGAGTCCCTCACAGCTGTACTGCCATCAGCCTGCTCCGGGCGAGGTGCGCTCGCTCGAACTGGGTCAGAGGTTGAAAGTTCTTGGCAGCTGCATCTCCCCTCTCGCAGCTGCTGGCACACTCATCTCTCCTTGGATTTAGAGCTGCCCAAGCAGGATGTGATCGAGGCCAACTCTTTTGCTGGACATCTCTCTCCTCTGGGCTTCCTTCCTTCACTGTTTTTTAAAAAGGGAAAACAGCAACTCCCCAGGACTGCAAATGTCAAATGCATTTGAAGCTTTTAGGAAGTGTGCCTTTTTTCATGAATTGCAGCTAATAAAACTGGCTATTAGAAGAAGGATGTGGTCGTTAATGATCAGGTTGGTAAATTCTTTTCAGTCTGTACAGAAATCTGCTTTAAATCAGACTGCTAAAATATTTTAATGCAGAAGCATTTAAAGCAGAAACAGACTTGTGGGCTGATATATAACATTTTGGAATGTATTGACTAGAGTCCAAGTTCTTTAAAAATGCAAACTGAATTTCAGTTTTTGTGCTTATGGTTAAAGAGCTTTTAATCTGTGTTCAAAATTATTCTGAATATCAAGTTATGAAGTTAAGTTTAGCTTTTTTTAATTAAAGCAGTCTTGCATACTTTTTGTGATTTGTTTAAAACAGTATGCTTAGTTTTTTTCTAATATACCTGAATCAAACTCATAATTTGTGAATACACATTGCAAAATAAAAAAAAGTGAAATGCACACTAAATTCATTTTATCAGCAGTTTCAACAGTGCTGCTCTCAGTGGCGGCCTTAAATGAGGTGGAAAAAGAGGCTTCTTTTCTGTTTAAATCTGACACACCATGAAAAGCTTGCAGTGACTTAGAAATGATTGCTTATTCAGAAGTGAAGCCATCTTTTCCAAAATCTGTCACCTTGTGTACAAACTGGATGGTTTTAGTTTTAGACAGTCCATTAAATACTAACTTTTGACTGGGTCACTGTTGTACAACTAACCTCTGAAAATGTGTTGGGGTGGCTCTGAAATCTTCAAAAAAAGAAGTAGTTAAGGGCTAAAAAACTCAGTGTCTTCACTTGCATATTTTTCCAATGTTGTTATCTCCGGTCTGAAATCTAATGGAGAAATTGCAGTCACTGGTTGGGCAGAATTCCCTTGGTCTCCCAGGGACAAGGGTTTTCAGAGGCTTCTCTTCAGAGGAACAGATGCGTTTTGAATGGGTTTTCATACGACTCAAACCTTCTAACTTGCAATGTTAACTCTTCCCTCCAATTTTGGTTGTCGCAGTCTAAAAGTGTGTGAAGCTTTTAATGCTTATAAAAATGTGTATGGTGTGTTTGTAAACAAACCCAAGGACTGTGAGAAGTTGTACAATGCTAGGTGCTTTTTCATGGGAGTGGTTCTTAAGCAGATGGTTATTTAGAGGTCATGTTGGCTCACCTTGCACTACTACTGGAGAAAAGAGAAAGGCAAGACTTCTGCCTGTTTACCAGATATAGGGTTGAAGTACAGGGGTAAAAAATTGCCTTGAAACAAGGACAGACAATAAAATTTATTTATTTGCTTATTTATTTATGGAGTATTGGGTCTTGCAAGGAACTTGTAACACCTGAATAACAATTTACCTTACTAGCAGCAGTGACAAGGCTGTGATGGTTTTCTTTGTAAATGCTGTAGCAGTTCAGATTCTCAAGAAATTCACCACATAGTTCCAGAATCACATGTGTAGCCAGTAAAATATCTATTCCAGAAGTAAACCAAAGACATTCCCCAGTGTTCTAGATTTCTGCAATGATTATCTTTTCCGTAAAGTGGTAGAGAAAGTAGTAAAACTCCTCAGAGTGACAAATGTTTTCTTTTGTTTTGCATAAAGGACATAAACCACAGTTCAGCTCCTACTGCCAGAGATTACCCAGCTGCTTTGACAAGGAAAACTTAAGAAGTTTTTATTCTTTCAGTGCTATGCTGGTGGCACAAATGCATCTTCAGGGGAGTACCTTACCGTGGGGATGGGACCAGTGTTTTGAAAATAACACAGAGGTGTTGACTCTGATGTGAATTCTTCTGATTGCTGTTATTTAAAAGCAAAGTCTTTGAGGACAACTACTAAGGGTATCGAAGCAAAATTCTTTTTCCTAATGCTTGAAAAAGAAAACATAAGCATTGTATATATTTTCACTTCTGTTCTTGGAAGTTTGGAGTAAACAAAAGAAATATAAAGAATATAAGAATATAAATTGAGGTAATAAAAATGATAACTTCTATTACTTTAATCTGTGGAACAGGATGTTTTGGGTCACTTTGTCATCTGGATTCTCTCTTCGATGGTATTCCTCCCCCTCTATTGGGCCTTTGGACTTCTTAAGCAAAGCATGATGTACTGGGGTTTTTTTGGGTTTTTTTTTTTTTGCCTCTTTCAAAGCGGTGAGCTTTTGCAGGTTAAGCAGTTGAGTTTGAGGTCTTGACATAGGAAAATCATCAGCTAGCCAGGCTGTATCAAATTCTAGAACGATAAAGAATTTGGCAAAAAGATTTAGATGGTAGATTTGCTGTCTGACATGGATTTTTTTTTTTTTAAGTTGAGGGGGTTGCTTTTTTTGATTTAAACCTTATCCTTCTCAGGCTGGTATGGTACTTCAATACTGAAAAGGAAAAAATAACATTTAAAGGGATAAGAAAACCTTTAAAATACTTCTCTATTATTCTGGGGTATGCATGGTACTGCAGATATGTCTGAAGTCACAATACAAAGCTTATTTTCCTTCACCTGGGTGCTGTAATTCAGTGCTTAAAAGCAATGACTGCGTTTGTCACCTCCCTTGCATCCTATTTTTAAGCTTGGCTTTTCATTAGAAAACCAGCTTTGACTTTTGAATGGAAGTGTGCAGAGCTGTGGTTGTACAGGGTCTCCTCTAGTTGGCATGCTTTTACCTGATTGCCTTGCTGCAATGTGCCGTGAGGGGCTTGAGTGGTGCTTAGAATCTTACATTTAATTTAAGAGGCTGTTTCTCAAAGCTTTACAAATGCATCTCAGTTCTCAATGGTTCACCAGTAATGTTGAGGTGTAGTCCACGTTTGGACTTTCAGTTTAGAAATACTGATTATAACATGGCAGGAGGAAGCCGGGGACCATGTTTTGTTTCTGCTTTTCAACAGCGTACCTTCCAAGGCTAGTGTTTAAGTAAGTCTAACTTTGAGTGATGTGTACTAGGGAGAGACAGTGATGTCTTAGGGAACGCCTTTTGTCATGTGCCTGAGAAGCGCCATGGCAAAAGTTCTCCCTTTGGGCAAAAGTGCTGATTACTGAGAATATAAAACATCAATTAAACCAGAAAGATTACCCAATCAATGTCTGTAGACAACTGGCACAAATGGGCAGTTTTTGTATGTATGTCTGTATATTTTGAGGGCTGGAGAAGGAGGAACGGACACATCTATGTTTCTTCAGACACAGAGGATAAATACTCTACGTGTGAATTTAAATTTTGGCTTGCATGTTGCTATATTGTAACGGTCTTTTCCTTCATTTATTCACTAAGGCTTTGCTTCTGTTTTTCTCATTAGGATGACAGTTCTGGCAGTCTTGCGTCAATATCTGCTCTCAGTCTGTTAAACACAGGGGTATGAAATTTAATATATACTCTTTTAGTTGTATTCAATGCCATGCATGGGACTGTGTAGCACTCATTAAAATAGAAAAAAACATCACATTTTCACAGTAGCATGAATATTTTATGGCACTAACCATCAACTCATTAAATACCATTAGTAAAATAAGCAAACTTCACACATGAATCTCACTAACAACTTAGTCATAGTACTATTGTTTATATTGCATGTTCCCAAATAGTAGGAAATAGGTAATGATAGAGCTTGATAGTAATTTACTTTCTGTTTGCTGTACCTTGTTGCTTAATGGTAAAAGTTGTTAAAAGGCTTAATTTCTAATGTTTCTGAACACTTGATTAGATTTGTATCTTTTTTCTGTCACTAAGTCGCACAAGCCATTAGCAGAGGTGCTTCAGATCTCCAGATGCTTTTAATCCCTTATCTCCAATATGAAATTGGAAATGTAGAAAATGGGAGCTATTGAAACTTCTGTTATGTTGTGTCATCTATCTGCTGTGACTGTATCCTTCTGAAATTGCTCCAGTGCACCGGGCTGTTTCTTTGTAAACTTTTTATTGAAACCCGCAGTCTGTTAAACAGGAATAGTACAGCTGAAACTGTACAGGAATAGTTTTGAGACACTGCTGCTGTGGCTTTGTGAAACAGAGCAGTGCTAGTTGATTCTGATGCAAATGGTTACATGGTCCAACCACTCTCAGCTCTTCTTTGTTGGGCCCAAAGCTGGTGGCTTCTTGTAAACAAAAGAAGATGAAATTTGATGCACCTTGTTAAATATCCAGTTGAGGAAAAAATAAAGTAAACAAAGAATTGAAGACGTATGGGATTACTTGGGAAGGTTGACCTAGAAACTCTTAAGTGGCAGTTTGGTTGGTCTCTTGTACTTTGTGAAAAGTAATACGTTTTCCTCTATCAATATAGGTTCTTCCTACTTCACCTGCGGATTAGGCAAGAATGTACTGTTCTGCCTGTCCTGATAGCATCTGGAATTCTTAGTTCTGGGAAAATGTCTAGTTTAACTCAGAATTTTTCAGTGACATCTGCTCTTGCTATAAACACTTCTTTGTTTATGATCACTTGTAGCCAGTGCTAGCTTTAGATTTTAACATTTGACCCAGAGGCAGTACACATGATGATGTAGGATTATGCATTAGCAGAAATTCTTCTTACATGGATGCCCTCCTAAGTGATTCTGTTAATGCTTCCATTCTTGAATAATCAACCCTGACTCCGAGAATCACAGAATATGCTGAGTTGGAAGGAACCAACAAGGATCATTGACTCCATCTCTTAGCCCTGCACAGGACCATCCTCGAGAGTCATACCATGTGCCTGAGAGTACATTCGAATAGTAGATTCAAAAGAAGGGATACAATCTTTCTGATGATATATCTGTTTAGCTGTACAACATCATGAAAATAATCATATAGATGAATTATAGACCCATCTCCTCCAGAGTCGTGTGTGTAGAGGAGAGAACATTAGTACAGTATATGGCAATCCCCATTCTATTTCTTCAATGGAAGTCATGGCTGATTGAATAAAACGTCTTTTAGTATCAGACTTAGAATTTTGGAGAAGAAAATATGTTAGAAGAAACTGTCATACACAGGGTGCGTGCTTTGTTTAATTGGAGTATTGTTATGCTTTGACATCTACTTTAAATGGAGGCAATCCTTAAGATACGGGAAATTAATTCAGTCTTGCCTATCAGATCACTTTCTCCTCCAGCTTGCCTAAAACATAATTGAATCTGTGGTGTTTTAGCTGCATAATTGGTACTGTGAGGACTTCCACAATCCTTGTAATCCAAGGCTTTTATCACTCATTTGCAGGAGTTTGGCTTTTGTTGTTGGATCATAGATAGATCAAAACTTACATGAGCAAGACTCCTGTTAAATTTTATGGTTGGTATTTACTCCTTTACAGCTGTATAGTTTGGGCACTGTAGATGCAAGTTTGTCTTCTAGGACTGAATCACCGTGTTCACACTTAGTTAAATACTTTATCCCCAGAAGCATACCCTACTTAAGGTCAACGAATGCTTCTGGAATGCTGCAATGCAGCTGGTTTTCCCTTCTGTAAGGCCGTTAAGTATTGGAAGAAGGATCTATGGGCAATTGCACACGTTACACAGAGCAATCCAGTAGTGTTTGAAGATATCTAAAATAACTCTCAATGATCTGGCTGTCCCAGATGGTTCTTCAGAGAAAGGATGAAAGAAACTTCTGCTTTGTATGTTTTCCGTGTAGGTAGTGAAAAGGTGCAGGCAATAGACCTCTGCAGGTTTATTATTTTTCATTTATTTAGAACACCAGGATGGTGTTTTGGTGTTCTTTGCGGTGGTGTTGGGATGTGCATTTGTTTTGTTGTTGTTTCTTTGGTGGGTTTTCGGTTTTTTGTTTGGTTTTGTTTGTGTGTGGGTTTGGTTTGTGTGGGTTTTTTTGTATGTTTTTTTTTTTTTTTTAAGAAGGTACTGTTTGGGATATCTCTATCTTCTTAAGCACAAAGGCAGTTTATAAGCAAAAGACAATTTTTCCATGCCCCAGTTACCTGCTACATGCCTGTAGGTTAATAGGCTTATCTGTATTTCTGCGGGAATAAATACCAGAAATGCAAGTCCTTCCACATATCGAAGTGCTGTTAAATATATTGTCATGGTGTTTGTCAGGAAAAACATGCTTTTAGCCTGTTAATGGATTAATTATTGGCTTAGAGGATGAGAAAGTGCAGTTTCAACCAGAATAAGGAGATAACTATTTTTACTTTCTATAAAGCTGAAATTTGTCTCTACTTTGGGATTGTAAAATGTTCTGGAACTTTCAGTAAGTGCCTGATATCTTGTAATATTTTTTAACAACATTCTCTAAGCTTGTGAAACCATACATGTGACACTTCCAGAATAACTTTTTTTACATATACAGGTCTTACATAGTCTTGAATCTTAGCTGTCAACTGTTCTGTCTTCTGGCACATGTTCTGCATGTTAAGCATTTGACAAGACATTTGACTTTAAATTGTATTTTTACCTTGTTACAAAAAAGTATTTGCTCACATCCTTTCAAGTGAAATTTTATGTCAGCTCAAGCTTTTTGTCCCACACCAAGAATTTTAAATTCTGATTCAAATGCAGAGTTAAGAATATTGGATTCTTTACATCTAGTCATGCAAAGTATCCAGAAAAAAAAGGATATTTTAGTTGTGTAAGTTCTCTATGTGTCTCATGTTTATGGGATCTAATCTTCAAATAAATTTCCTAGTGCACAGGCTTCTTGAGGAAGAAGCATTTTCCAATGGGAAGTTCTGATGCTTTGGGAATGTATTTCAATTTGGGGAACGTGCCACCATGACAGTTTGAGCCTGAAACTATTTTGATCTCTGCTTTGACTCTTTCTAGTAACACTTGGTTTTCCTTCTCTGTTCGTTTGTTCTTTTCTTACAAAACCCAACTGTTCATAACGTGTACTTACTTACAGAAACACAGTTGGATGATGAATTCTGCCTTTTGTGAAAATCTCTGAAGCCTTTTTAGTTTGTTTTTTTTCTTTCTCTGTTTCTTTGGAGATAGTATATCCGTTCTTAGCACATACAGTAACCAGAAGCACTGGCATTATTCAAATGTATTGCTTGTATTGAAAAAGGTAACAGCAGCTTCATTTGTAGTGTACAACTTCCAGTGCTCTTTTTTTTTTTTCGAACTTGCATATAAATTCAACATGTAGGAATGTTGAAAAGGTTGTCTTATCTCAGACCACTAAATGAACTTGATTTTGTGGCTCCTGTTACAAAGAAGGATGTGAAAGTAAATTAGAACTTCTACTGAGAAAGGATGGATGGCATTATTACTGTACTGTGGCCTGGATGCTGATCTCTGCTGTCACAAGATACATTCCTAACTTACAAATGTACTGGAGTATCATGAGGTATACAGCATGGCAAGAGTGCCGATGTTTCTGTTTTCAGGTGGAATGAAATAATATTACCCTAAGAATATGTGTATTAATTCAAATAGTGAATGTCAATTTTCTGATTTTTCTTGTGCTTGTGGGAATTACAACAGAACTCTACCAATCTTATATGCCCAGTTGTTCAAGGTACTTGTTTGAATGCGACAAATGGTGTTGGATGCACATTATTTTAAATCAAAAACTGTCTTGGATATTACCCTTCAGGAGAGGAAGTGTGTTTTATGAAATTTGTATAACCACAATTCTTGGCCAAAGACTTAGAAATATTGAGAATTAAGTTGTATTTGAGAAGACTTGGCTGGTAACTTTTAAGTCATTGTGTTTAAAAAGAATTGGGATTTTAGTGTGAATATAAGTTTAAATACTGAGAGCAAACAGTTGCTATCAAAGTATTTGGGCTTTTTTGAAGATGGTAAAGCAACGGAGGTTCTCCTCTACTTGAAAGACTAGGCTGGCTGCTGTAGACTTTTACCTGTCTTTTAATTTTAGTCTTGAGATGAGATTAACATGTCGTCATTGAGGTTATACTTTTCGGATCATTTAATGTATTATACGCAATGTGGAAGAACAAAAATTTGGTTAGATTGTTAGAAATGGACGGAGTGAGGAGACTGTGGAGCAGAAAGCTCTAAGAGACATTAATCTTTTGACTTGGTGCCTTTTCTGGAAATCTGAGGTTGCGTTGTGCACGTGTAATGGTCTTTTCACATTTAACTTTATGAACTGTGTACTGAACTTTTAACCTATATAATAGTTTTAAAGTTGTCAGCTCTGTTTCTACAATGCTGTCAAAGAACACTGACTGTGTAAAGCTTTCTGTTTCGCCCTGAGAGAATAAGGTGTACATGAAGCTGTGTATTAGGTGTGAGATTCATTTGGGAGCAGTTTGAAGAGAAGACACCTGTTTGGTTGGGAAGATATGTGACCTAATTAGTATTTGATAATTTTTTTATTTACTGAATTTACTTATAGTTATTAAAGCAACAGATATATACAAAAACAAACTGTCTATAGATTAAGAAAAGCTTATAGGTTAGAGCTCACTTGGCTGTGATTAAGAATAGAGCTGTGTGATCTGTGAAAATACATTACTAAGTATCTTGAATTTATTCTCTTAAAAAAGATGATTTTTCAGCTATTAGTATTGTTTGTTTGAATTCCAGCATGTGGAAGACTTGCAAAGAAATTAGTATTTAGCCTTCATGCGTAAGAGTGTGAACCCACAAGTTAACTTGGTTTGGGAATAGGTTAAAAGTCTTGTCACAGGTACCCATTCAGCACATCTTAAAAGGTTGACTTGGCAGTAAATGTCTATTTAGAGGCTAAAAAAGAGGGTATGTGAGATTTGAGGTTTTCACTTGGGTCTATTTAGTCTTTTTTCTAAAGATTGTATTATATTTCTGTTCTGTTGAGTTGCTCTTGTGGTAAAAGGAGTGGGATTCTTCCTCAGAATCTTGTATGTATTAAAGGTGGTTGAATATTTCAAAGTAGATGGCATGTTTTAACTTCCGAGAAAGAAATTATGTGAAACAGACTGGTAATGACATATATTGTTATATTGTCACTGAGTACAGTGTAGGGGGTTATGGTTATTATGAGTTTGAAGGTCTTGCTAAAGGCCTCATAAATGTGAGGTGTACTGGATCTTAAGGGTGGCTAGAAT
This sequence comes from Oxyruncus cristatus, assembly GCA_013399855.1. Lineage (NCBI taxonomy): Eukaryota > Metazoa > Chordata > Aves > Passeriformes > Cotingidae > Oxyruncus > Oxyruncus cristatus. The sequence goes on along the minus strand of VXAY01007345.1, from coordinate 1,871,439 downwards.
TGAGAAGAAGAAATGGGAAGAGACATGTTGATTAGTGTTTTTTGTTGTTAGTGGTGGGGGTTTTTTATAGTCAACTCTACGTTTTACTTAAATATACTTGTGCACTAATTAGCTTGGGAAGATTATACAGATTTCCTAACTAACTGATCCTTGGATGCTCAGTTGTAATATTGAACTAGAATCGTTCAAACATTAAGTTGATAGAAGAAACTGTTTTGTTATTCATCTTCACTTAGCACTCCTGGAAAGGTGCACTGTTGCTATCAGCAATTTCAACTTGTAGTGTCTTGCTTGCTGTCCTATTAAATAATGTTAAAATATATAATACTAAGTTATTTAAGTATTGAGTATTATCATGCTTGCTAATTATGGGTGAGGCTGAAAGTTGAAATGTAATTTCTGTCAATAATGTTGTTTAGGAATATGAAGCACGGACAGGAAGAATGTATAAACCTCCAGCCCCATCAGCAAGACGTAAAAACATTGAATTTGAACCACTTTCAACCACTGCTTTGATTCTGGAGGATCGACCAGCGTAAGTATGATTCTGCTATACAACTGAATTTTAGATATACTTATGATGAGCTAAACTTCACAAGTCTTACATGAAAGTATCATTGGATTATTCTGTCTGAGATAATAGCCTAACAAGTACCTCCTGAAGAACCTTTTAAGTATATTATAGTCTACGTGAGGAGTTCTTTCTCACTGTAATAGAACCACTAGTCTATATCTACTGTATATCACAGCTGTCTGTGACAGTGTTGTGAGCATCCCTAAAGAGTCTTCAGGAATTCTCTTGATTTCTTCACTGCCTTCTCAGCATTCACTTCCTTCTCCTCACTCCTCCCTTCCCCCATTCTGGAAACTTAATTTCCTACACCAGTTGTGAAGACTTAACAGTGGCAGTTGTCATTTCATCAAACCTGGACTTGTCTTACCACAGGAGTTTTTTAAAAAGGAAAAAAATGAAAAATTATTAGGTAGATAATGGTAGGAGTGGGAGGAATTGCCTTGGAAACACAAGCAATCCTTTCCTGTCACAAATGCTGAGTGCTCATTCTGTATGTGGCAGCTACAGTTCAGTGTGTTGTTGGTACCAAGGTTGTAGCATTCACCAAAACTCTTCCTTTCCCCCATTCTGATTAAGTTTTCATGACTTCTTAAAGTTACAGCTGAAGGCAAGGAAAACGGTAGATGAAAATGTAACAAAACCCACATCAGTACAAATAAGAGTAGTAATGAAAAACTTGTAATGAATTGGTCAGTATTTTCAGCTATACAGTCTAGCAATTTGAAGGAAAGAGAAGGACCTGCTGACTAGGAACACATGCTTGAGGAAGGCAAATGGAGCAATGCTTTCAAATTGCATCATGAAAAAGCTTGTGATGGCACTGTTAAATGTTTGCTCTATTGACTTCCAATTAGGAAATGGAAAACAGAACGTTAGTGTTTCTTTCAGTATTCTCTCTAGGGGAGTATAAGCTCATTCAGTGCTAAAGCAGAAATATCGTGAGTGAAATTATGGATTGCTAGGAGTATTTTTTTTTAATGTATTATTTCTTTTACGATGTGGCAGAGAGTAAGATAGGCAATAACTGGATTGCTGATGCTTTTCTTTACTTTCATACTGTTACAACTCACAAACTACTCTAAGTATGTTTTTACGAACAACACTTGTTTCAAATTGGTGTGCCATCCCAAGTGTCTAATGTGCTGCCACTATCCAGTCCTTGAAAATATATTCTGCTCTCACTTTCACTGGAAATATTAATAACTGATCTTGTCTGTTTGCATAAGAAGACATGAAAAACTTTTAATATTAAAATGACAAAACTGCTTTCTATTTATTTTGAACCAAAGTAGAACAAATTGGGTAAGAGGCTGAGAGCAAACACTGTACTCTGATTTGTTTTGAAATGAGTTGTGTTGGTCACAAGGAAGCATGTGTTTGGCAATTAGAGGATCACTATGCATCCAAAACCCACATTTTAAGCTGGTGAACTTGTAGCGCTGCAGCTAAAGCTTCCTTAGCTTTAGCTCTGACATAAATGGTGCGCAATCCTTTCTTCCTTTGAGAAGCCTATCTTCTTTTGCGGGAGTTTTAAAGAGCTAGCTATAAAGAATATTTACCTTTTATTGAAAATACACCATTATAGATTTCATATGAACAACTGGATATCAATATGCAGGTGTATTTTAATGATTAAAATAAAAATGTGCAGAAATGCATTGGAATAAAGAACTGTATAGTTTGTCAGTATTACCCTTTTGTTACTTAATTTGAGCATCATTCCAGATGTTAAACAAATTTAATAACCATACTTTGAGGGAAGCTCTAGGAGAAACTAAAAAGTAGGAGCAGTAAACATCTGATAGTTCTATACAACTGTTACTGAAACACTGGTAGTGTGACAACCTCAGAGCTCACCTTAAAGAAAAGCCGAATTTAAACCTGTTCTGAAATGGTCCAGAGTGTCATTTGTGTGTATTGAATTCAGGAACAACTTGTTTTCAGAAATCTTCCTGCTAAATCAGTAGAGGAGGCTTTACGTCACCGACAAGAATATGATGAGATGGTAGCAGAGGCAAAAAAACGAGGTATGTTACCTGCCCATAACCACTGTAATTCTTTTCAACTGTGCAGCAAAAATAAAGTAAACTCTGGCTTGTGGGTGAGTACATATGTTAAAGAACTTCTTATTTAATGTTTGGGTTATTCTCTGGTGCATAGGGGCAGGCAGTTTAGAACAGAACTCAATTATCAAATTGTTTTCTTATTTCACTGCAATGAATGTAACTAGGTTCAGAATGCAGCTTAACTTTTTTTTAAGGAAAAACTGCTTGTGTAGTATGATCAGCTAGAAATGTTCTGGATACTTGGGCTGTTTTTTCAAACTGTGTTGCTGCAGTTGTCACTAAAAGCCAAAGTATAATAGAGCTGAACACTTAAAGATTCAGTTTCTTAGGAATTTGAGATCAATTTCAGCACAAAGACAGATGAAAACTGGATTATTTTTTTTTTTCCCCAAACAGCTGTACCTGTGTGAACCTTCCTACTCCCACTAGATATGTTTAATTTAAAGCACAGATCTGTAGCATCTGGTACTGTGTCAATCTATGAATAGTTGTTGAAAGGACTTCTGCAGTCTTGTGCCTAGTATTCAGGGAATATGCTATTTTAAGAATCTGTGCTGCATGCTTTACTTGGGCTGTTGTCAGAAATACAACCTTCTGAACTGACTGATCCTCTATGGATCTGAGACAGCTTTAACTTTGAAAGATGAAATAAGAAATCCAATGCATTTGACAATTCGTTTCACTCTGCTCTTGTGCTGTGCATCTTGTAAGTTGTGATCTGTGGTCCACGTTCTTTAACAACTGCATCTTTGGAGGTGCAGCCATGTGTAGTGTTTTCATATGTGTGCCCTGGTTTATTACATTAACTGTTGCCACACACACAAAGCTTCAGTAAAAACTTAATGAAGCTGGGCAGCCATATGGGTTTGCCAGGGATGGCATGTTTATGCTGTTGTGTCTAATGCATGCGTAAATAGAAAATGTCTAGTCACAGTGGTTCTTAGTGATGTCAAGATAGCACTGCTCTGTCCTTCCTTTAGCTTTTTTAATATGAGGGATCTACAAATGATCCTTTTTTAACAGGAGGCAGAACATTGTTCTCTTGTTCACCATTGTGACTTTGTCTCAGGTCTTTAGGTCCTGTTTCCAGAAAAGAAAATACATAATCCTTTTAGGTAGATACTTAAGTAAAATTTGAATAATTTTAAAATGGATAATTTTAGAATTGCACCTTTAAATAATACCTTTAAATACTGCTGATTAGTCTAAGTAATAAGTAAAGCTCAGATAGAATGTCGTATAAAAATCATGACAGAAAGAACAGCGCTGATGATGTGCTTGCTTTTTAGTCATTCTGTGTACTGCAGAAGAGAGTTCTAGTCAGATTTTTGCTTGTCTAAATCACTGTATTCGAACAACTTAGCTTAAATTAAAAAAATGTCCTGAGAAGTACACCTACAATCCACAGAAATAGTACACACAACTGTAACTTACCGTCATCTTTCAGACATCTAAATAATTGGATAATAGCTGAATTATTTACCTAATAATTTATATACACTAATACAGAATTATCAACATGTTATGCCTAACAGAAATTAAAGAAGCACATAAAAGGAAAAAAATAATGAGAGAGCGTTTCAAGCAAGAAGAGAATATCGCTAGTGCTATGGTGATTTGGGTCAATGAAATACTACCTAACTGGGAAGGCATGTAAGTAAAGTTCTACTCTGTAAATGAGGCAAGGGTGGCTTGTTTCTCCTCTGGAAACTGAGGACCCACATACCTTATTTTCCTTTTCCTTTCTGTGTTGTCAAGAAGTCGGTTTTTGTTGCTGTGATATAGTGTCAGGTCATTACAGAGCAACATGAAATGTGCTTTCTGGGAGCTTAATGTTTTGGGGGTTTTTAGTGGAACTTTAGCATAAGCAGAGATCATTGAATATTGATTGGGTAAATGGTGTGTTATTTTGCCTAATGATTTTAGAAAAGATGTGCAATATGTGCCTCTTTTTCTTTTTTTTTTTTCTTCTTTTTCTTCTCCCTGCTTCCCTATCTTAGGCGTGCTACCCGAAGAGTTCGAGAGCTGTGGTGGCAGGGATTACCCCCAAGTGTACGTGGGAAGGTTTGGAGTCTAGCTGTAGGAAACGAATTAAATATCACTCCTGGTATGTCTTAACAGATCACATTTTACTGCAAAATTAAGTTGGTTGTTTTCAAAGAAAAATGTCAACTTTTGTTTAAAAAAAAAAATCAGTGTATTTCTTTGTGAAGAATTGTAGTTTGCAAGTTTAGGAACAGCTGTGTTTTACAATTAGACATCATAACCTTATAAATTATGGAAGCAAGGTTCAAAACCTGCTTACAAAAACACTTCAGTGTTGTAAGAATTAAGGTGGGGCTTCCCCTCAAAAAAATTTTTACATTTAAAATTGAGAAATTTTAACTCTGTTTTCTTAAGGGGGTGAAAAGGGGAATTGCTTTATTTCTTAATGAATGATTTTGATGCTTAGTCACAAAAATAAAAATCCGAATTATTCAAGGCATCATTTCCCTTTCATAATTTGCATGTTCACCATGGCAGAAAACATAGTATAGTGCACATTACTACTGGCACTGTAAAAGTGATACTCCAGTCATTGGTAGTAACCATCCAACAGATTCTCCCCACAGTGACTTAAGATGAAACCAAGCAACCAAAGCGAAGAATACTTACGAGTGTGCTTTTGTCTTGGACGGGTGCTTTTCTTACTACTACCTTTTTTGTGATTGATTTTGTTTTGCTGTCTTGCAGAACTTTATGAAATCTTCTTGTCGAGAGCTAAGGAACGATGGAAAAGCTTCAGTGAGACAAGCTCTGAGAATGACACAGAAGGTGAGCTCTCCTGAGTGCTCAACAACCTCCTATTCAATTTTGCAAACCAGGAAGTCTCACAATGCAATTGCACCATTAAGAATACTTGTTAAAAGTGGTCTTGAGTCATTCCTTACTTAAATGTTTGCTTTTTTATAACAAGTCAGTGAGCTTGGCAGTATTTACTGTACCAATAAAAGATGCATTAAAATATTGCAGGTGCTAGTTTACTTTCAAATGAATGTTCTCCTCTGGAATATTAGGCCTTAGCTCTCATGAAAATGTTAGATAAAATGTAAAAAGAAGAAATGGTAGACTAAGTTACAGGATGTGCTCTTGCTTACCTCTGCTTAGATGGTTTTTATGTTGGTATCCCTTCCATGATTTTGGGAAAGAAATATTCTCTATTTTTGATTGTGGAACTGAGAGGTGAAGAATGTATAACACGACACATTTCAGATCCCACTTGGGTTTCTTTGGCTGCCCAGATGTCGCTTCCTCCCAAATTTATTAAGATAGCACTATTAGGGGATGTTAGTACTGTTCTGTGTATAATAGTTTTTTCCACTGGCATATTGCTGTCTCCTGTGGGCGTTCTTTCTATTAAAAGTAGTATCAGTTATGTTTTTAAGGTTGGATATATCCTTGTTATAAACATTAACTCCTTGTCCTGTTATAGATGCTTTTTAAAATGCTGCCATGCAATAGTCACTTCCATTACTGTTTTTGTTTGCACTTGCCATAGCCAGTCCTCAAGAACTGCCAACTTTGACTGTAAATGATTTGGGTCTCCCATAGGCTGCCTCTGTGACTCATCTAAAGCTTGTCTTGAGATAAACAATTTATAAAAAGTCCTGTGTGCACATGGCTGTAAATATGCTTATCCTTAGAAAATGGGTTTGCAATGCCCCTTGGTTTGGTTTGTGGGGTGGTGATTTGGTTGTTGTTTTGTTGTGGGGGTGTGGGCTGTCCATGAGGGAAAGCTTAGGTAATTTGTTTGTTTTGGAAAGGTAGTAGTTCTGGATGGGAATGAAAGGGAGAAGGGTCTATCTTGATTGTGTCAGATGTTCTGGGAAATGTATTAATAAGGGAAGACTTAAGAGTAATAAAATTTTCATCTGTGGTTGAAAAGCAAGCAAACTGACTGTACTTGTTATTAATCTTTGGTAGCAAAGTCTGAAAGACCAACTATCATAGTTTTAGGAGGACAGGAATGAAATGCTGTTTTTCAGGCTTCAGCAGAGCAGATTCTTTTTAGCCTATTCATCAAATTCTCTGATCATCTGCTTTCCAGATGGCTCTTGTCTGATTTAAGCCCTCTGAAAGATCCTTTTCCCCAAGTGCCTTCTGTCTTTTTCACCACATTATCACTAGTATTTGTATCATGTCCCAGTGTAGAGGATTGGACAGAGATAACTCAAGGGCCAGCTGAAATTCTGAAGGTTCTTGAGTGAATGCTGTGTTCTTTCCTGTCATTTGAAGAATGCCAGTCCGAAGGACAGAGAAAAATCTGAGTCAAGTAAGAGTTAATGAGAGCTCAGAAGTAATGTAACTTCTGCAGATTGCAACTGTGTAGTCAGTTCTGGAGATGTCAGTGAAGTTTCTCTACGTTTTAGTTACTTTCAGTAACAGTGGGACCTGAGAAATGCATGATTTAAAGTAAAGTATGCTTGACCTTGCAGATGAAGAAATGTTGGCTTCTTGTGATTATATGACTAGTCTTTTCTTCTCCCCTGTAGTGTACATAGTATATTTTAATGTTATTGTTTTAAATGACATACCACGTGAGCTTGGTTAGGAATGGAAAATTTGAAAAGTCAGATTCCATTGGATCATGTTTAGATCAAGAGTAGTGCTCTCACTCTGTGCTCTTAAACAGGCTGAGTAACTGAAGTCTCAGCAGAATATAAGAAAGAAAACAGGATTTTAAGGACTGGGTTGGGCAAAGTTAAAATTCTATTTAATGTAGGGTTAGTCTGGGCCTGAATAGACTTGAAAAAGAATGAGTAGACAGGTAGTAATTACTGATACTTTACCTCACTTTTTGGAGTTCTTGGCATATACCAGATATCAGTGGACAGTGTTAGCTTTTGAATTATAGCATTGTAGAAGTTACACCCCAAAAATTAAAGCCAAGTAGCTTTTTTTCCTTGTATGCTAAGTCTTTATGTGTCTATGGCAGATTTAGTTTGAAGTTTGTAGAATTTATCAGTTTTAATAAATGTTGGTTTTGCTTACAGATGCAGGAGCATCTGTTGCTGATCGTGAGGCCAGTCTGGAGCTAATTAAGTTGGATATATCACGCACATTTCCATCCCTATATATTTTCCAGAAGGTGAGATTCCTGTAACTGTAGTTAAGGCAACTTTAAAATTCTGAATAGTTAAACAAGAAAAGAAACCTAACTGACCAAATGCGGTATAGTTTTTAGAAGTTCTTGGGGGGTTTTGTTTGTTTTTTAAATGAGAATAAAGTAGAGAAACTTAATGATGGACTGGAAGGGTTTTTCTTTCTCTTGGATATATTGCATGATGTTCCTGTTAATGATGGTGAAACTACAGGCAGAAATGGGAATATTAGCAATGCTACAGAAATCCTGATGCATTTTAGTACAGTTTTTCAGGTTTATGATTTTTATTAGATAAATAAAATAGCATGCAATATTGAAATACAGTAACTTGTGCTACTAAGAATTATCCACTGTGTCTCAAAAGGCAAGACTGGCCCTGGATACATACCAGGTATCCTCATTTTCCGTTATGAAATCATTCAGTGATAATCAGTACATAGGATTATTGGTCTGTTACTTTTAACATCTCAAAAGTATACATGGTAATGGTCAGAGTAAAAATTGGTATTATTCTAGATGTGAATAAGGCAATAATTCACTGGCTCACTTTCATCTTAATATACCAGCTTGTTACTTTCCTGGATGTATGAAGTGATTTTGGAAAAAGAAATAACTTTTGTTTTCTTTTCTCCCTCCCCCTTTTATTAGGGTGGTCCTTATCATGATCTCCTGCACAGTGTTTTAGGAGCATATACATGTTACAGACCAGATGTGGGATATGTAAGTATTTTTTGTAACATGTTTCTAACATAGCAAATAAGCTTAAGATGTTGCATATTAGAGTGTATTAAATAAATAGGTTCTCTAAACTTTATGCTACTAGCACTTTAAAAGTAATTAAACTTTGGCTTGTATTTCACAGCAGTTACAATGACAGTAGTTCTTAGGGATAATTAAATAGCTGAAAATGTAGTGCATGTCAAGGATGTGTATATTACCTGGCTTGCATGAAAAACTTTAAATGGATGTGTTCACAAGACATATCGTTCTGAGAGACTCAAAGGATCTACAGAAAAAAACCAACATGCTAGTGGACTTCCAGTTAGCACTTCACCCCTTCTGTCCTACTGTTGCTTCCACTGTTACCATTTCTAAAGTGATTACTCTGCTTCACTATTGCATGTCCTAAGATCCAGAAACTCTTACTGGCACAGAATAATCACTCCATCTGAGTTCAGTGAAGATAAGACAGTTTTCAGCAAACATTACATGTTTAAAACAAGCAAAATATAAAAAACTGTCAACTCCCCCCTGAACAAACCAACTAAACCTAACATCTCTCTCTGAATGGTGTCAGCTTAGAGAAGCTTTTAAATAATGAACAGCAGCTTTTTTTTTTTCTATCTTTTTTTCTGGGGGTATCTAGGAAAATCTTTCACAAACTCTAATGCTTCTGGGCTCAAAAACACTTGAAAAGTTTTAAGTCTCATCCGTGCAACAAAGCATTATTTAGCACAGGGTGTGTCTTCCTCTCTAAATCAGATATGCTTGGGACTCTGCATAAATAACTAGTTGGTTTTTCATGTTCAAATGTTTTTAGACCTGAATTCTGTCATCTGTGACATCATTTTTGGAGACTCTCCCATATTCTTTAAGCGAGATTATAAACTCTGCAGGTTCTGAGACTGCTTGTTCCCAGGGTGGAGTTTTAAAACGCAAATGAGTAATTTTTCATGGATAAGCTTTCTCTTTTTCATTAGAAATACAGCTAGCCTGGATATTTATCATCACACTCTTTTTATGTTAAATACGGCAGTAAATTTAATGTAATCTTATTTCCACACCTATTTATCCCACAAAAATGGAAAGCTGCTGGATTGTTTCTGATGCATATCAACACTCTTTTCCCTTGTTGGTTAAAATGCTGAGTGCATTTTTTTTGAGAAGCAGCAGCATGAATGCTTGGAGATGGTGGAATAATTTTGGAATACCAATTTCATTGCAATTGAAATTGATAAAATTATTTTTAGTATAATGAGTATTCAGATCACCACTTAACAACTACTACAAGAATCATGCTCATCGCTTTTTATTCCAGGCTAAAGTGTTTTGGAGAGAGTAATCATGGAAAAATGTAAACTGCATTGTAACTGACCACTTAGAAGTAATTTTATATATGTGAACAAATACTGTTTGGCAAGTGGAGAGATGTTTATTGACTGTTCTGAAACAGAATTTTGACTCAATTCCAACATATGTCTGGGTCTAAACTGTCCCATATGTGAAGATTTTCTCCATGACTGCTTTTCCCATATCTTAACAATGAAGTTGAGGCCAAGCTTTGTCTCTTATGAGCTCTGCATTCAGCCTGTGTGGTTTTAACTTTCTTGCATTTCAAGTCCTGAGGACTTGTAATCATGAGACCTCCCAGAACTTCCACTGAGCACCTAAAACCAGCATCTGAAGAAATATTTTATTTCTTGCTGAATTCAAATTGATTCACATGCATAGAAATTTATCTGTGTTGTTTCTATTCATCTGGAAATGTTATGCAATGGTGTTTGATGTATTGCAGACTGTAAATGTTTCCATTTCCAAAGATATAAGATGTACTGAACCTACTCACCTGTGTTTGCCTGATGCTTTTCCCACTTGAAGGTACAAGGGATGTCCTTCATTGCTGCTGTGCTCATTCTCAATCTGGAAGAGGCAGATGCTTTCATTGCCTTTGCTAACCTTCTAAACAAGCCATGCCAGCTGGCCTTTTTCCGTGTGGATCACAGCATGGTATGCACAGAGTTTTCTGGTTTTGAACCGTAACTTTTTTTTTTGTCTTGAAGGGTAATTGATATATCGATGACTTTCTTTTGTCCTATTAAAAAATGGAGAACTTTAACCTTGATTCTCTGCAAAATTGAGAATACCAGATACTAATCCATAAAACTCGTTCTGTTGTTTTGATTTTTTCCTCTAGAAACATTTAATAATTTTACTTATCCGAAGAAGTCACACTGTGCTGTGTTGACATCCTCAGTTCTTGGTGGGGTTTGTGTTAGTTTGCAACTAAACATTCTTTTGATGACTGCTGATGAGGTGCTTTACTATCTCTACAGATGCTGAAATACTTTGCAGCCTTTGAAGTATTTTTTGAAGAAAATCTTCCCAAATTGTTTCTTCATTTCAAATCATACAGTCTTACTCCAGACATATATTTGATAGACTGGTGAGTTCATAGAACATAGCAAACCTAACCTGAGAACTGTTGTAACACTTTCTATTTTTGCTATAGGTTTTTCAGCACTAGAAATCAAACATTAAAAAAATGGCATTTGGTAGGTACCTCAGCTTTCCAGGTCTTGTGAAATTGTGGTTTTGTGCAACCGCGGTTCCTCTGGCATGGTTCGAACTTCGTTAACCGTGATGTGCTCACTTAAGAAATGAGACACATGGGGTCCTGTGTGTTCATTTTCTTGTTGCTGCAGTTATGTGTAACGTAAGTAGGGGAGAGGAGGCTACTACACCCTAGTAGTCTTATGATTGATTGTAAGTGACCTGATGGAATGAGCATAATCAGCTACTGAAGAACGTATGGCTATAGGAACAGAGACTTTAAAAGCAGAGGGAGGATGAAATTTAGGACCTGGTTTGGGAAAGGATAAACTTGAAAATACAGTGAACAATTTGAAATAACGAATGTTCTAAACCAGAGAGTGACAAACCACATTATGTGCCTGCAATGGAGGGCAGTAATTCATGCATCCTAGAAGTGTGGTAGAGCTGCCAAATACAGAATGTCTGTTCACGTGTGTGTATAAGGTTAAGCTTCATATAGAAACTTCCAACACATAAAATAATTCCAAGAGAGTGAATTGAATTGGGTGAAATTAAATAATATAGAAACATTGTCATCTGAACTTTGCCTATGAGATGCAGCTTATCAGTAAGCAGTAAGTCTCAGCAGGAGCAGGCTATACAATAGCAGAGTCGAGTCAGGAGCGTGCTGCAGTCCTGAGAGCTTAGGCAGAACGAGAGAGGTATGTATTTTGTGGAAATAGCGCTGCTGTGCAAAGTAGTAGAACATTCTGCTTCCAGTTACTTGAGAGAAATGAAGATTATTAATGTATTTATATATTATTATTTATGTAGTCATAATTATATATGTATTTATATATTTCAAAGATGACCTTGAGACAGAGCTCCCTTTATAATGGGAGAGTAGAAGAGGAGTAGTATGTGATGAGGAGTAGTATGTGATAAGGAGTGTTCTGGGGTTCATGAACTTCTTTCCAATAGCAGTAATGAGGAAACAGAACACTGTGCCTTGTATCGAAGAAACTACCACAAATTTATGGGAGGAGCTCTACAATATGTTACAGCAGACTGAGCTCTCTGCCCATGTGTAATGAATACCTTTTAAAAATAAGCTTTGCAAAAAAAAAAATGCAGTTGGACTCTTCAGAGTAAAAAATAGAACAGCAGCTGTCTTTAGATTTTGGGGACTTTTAATGTGAATAGAAATTCAAAAATGTATCATAGAAATATAGTTATTGAATTATCATTAGTACATTAGTGGGATGTAGCTCTCCATTGAGATGATTTATGGCTTTAGATTTAGTTTAGGAAACAAATGATAAATAGAACTGTTAAACTGTATGGCTTAAATGGCAAAGATTAAGTTACACATTTATCATCTTTGCTTAAGTTCTTACCTGTATATTATACCCTGAGTACAAAGAGGTTTGTAACTTCTTTAGCCAGAGCTTCCTAAGGGAGATGGTATTCAAATGGAGGATTTCCTGTGGTGTAAGAAGAGATGGGTTTCAGAGTACAAGTTCTGACTTCATAAACCAGAGACTTGTGGATTGTTGAAATATGGGAAAAATAAGAGAGTATGAAATAAGTTGTCATCTGCCTACTCTGAGCTAATGTAACTGAGATTTACAGGAAACTGTATTTTCATTTTTCTGAAGTTAGTTATAACTTTTTTTTTTTTACTCAATTGTAGGATTTTTACGCTCTACAGCAAGTCATTACCACTTGATCTGGCCTGTCGTGTCTGGGACGTTTTCTGTAGAGATGGAGAAGAATTTTTGTTTAGGACAGGATTAGGAATCCTTCGGTTATATGAAGATATTCTCCTACAGATGGACTTTATTCATATAGCACAGTTTCTAACAAAACTTCCAGAAGATATTACATCAGAAAAACTTTTTAGTTGTATTGCAGCTATTCAGATGCAGAATAGTAACAAAAAATGGGCACAGGTGAGTTTCTTGTGTATATATCTATCTCTCTATATATAAAGTCAGAGATGTCAGCACTTGAATACGTGGGCCACTTCTCTTGATGACTGTTTTATGCTACTTGTCTGACTTCTGAGCAATGGGCACTTCCTTTCTAGTGTCTCATTCTACAAGTTAAACTCCATGCTAATATTGTTGGGGTTGATATAGCTACTTTTTATAAGACTGGCTTTTTTTATATTAATTAAATAATTTACTTTGCCAGGTGTTTGCCTCACTGATGAAGGACAACAAAGAAGGAGACAAGAACCATAGCCCAGTACCGAAAAACTAATCCTTGTAACGTTGAAGTCAATTGAAAATGTAGAAAACCACTTGAAGACAAAAAGCTTTCACATCACTTCTATGTGGAAAAAACACTATAGAAAATGTGAAAATGAGGTGGAAAAATGACAGCTCTCAGTGGAGTAATGAACTGATGAAATCTTCACCCTTTTGCCAGTATTAGTTTTTGTCGTGGGAAGATTTGTTTTCACACAGAATACTAAAACCTATGAAACTGAGAAGCGAGGAGCTCATATTTAATACTTTAAAAGAATCAGCTCAATGCAATAAACATTTGTAATAACTTCTGTTGGTACTTTAAAAAAAAATTTTGAGGCATAACTTTTTTTACAAATACCACAAAGGCACTTTTTTGGGGGGATGAGGGAAATGCTAAATCTTAAGGCCCCAAAACTGCTATCCAAACCAAATGTGTTGGTACAAACATTACCTCCAAAATTACCAAGTTGAAAGTATTGAGGACCAAATAAGGTGGTTTGGTATGTTTATGTGCAAGACAGTTAAAATTTGGGAAAGGGTATTGTCTTATTGTGATTGTGTTTTGGTTTTTTCGGGGTTTTTTTTGAGTTGCAGCTTCATTCTTCAGTCTGGGCAAATGTAATTAACTCAGGAACTGTAGAAGTATTGTGCCCAAACCTAGAGCAAAAATAATATGAATTTTAAACAATGGTAAGAACAGGGCTGCTATATTCACTGTACAGCTTTCAAAGTGAGTGGTGTTAAGCATTTGTTTTGGTGTATTGGTTGTGGAGTAAATGGGAGTGGGTATTCTGTGAAAGGGTTTTGCCACCAGAAGTTTTATTTTGTCAAGCCATTTCCAACTAACAAATACTTGTATGTAATGGTGAACACTAGAAAATGACAAAGCTCTCTGCGGACTTTGTTGTCAAAGAAGCAGCCGCTTTTAACACTTTGGAATAATGCAGACAGATCTGTTTTTGAAACTATCTTTTATTAGTGTGCAATACTGAAGTCCAAAAGGTTTAGTGATACTGAATTCTTTAACATCTTTTAACTGTGAGACATAAGGTCATATTGTATGTGTCACGGAAGTTACTTTCAAACATTTCCTGTTCTCAAAGATGCTGTACAACAACCTGTGGTTGTAGGGGACAGAAATTTAATATGGATAGCACTGCAGGTGAGGAACACTTGCACTCTCTTCATCCATTTTTGCTAATATTTAATGTAAATAAACTCCTTACATGTGGGTTTTGTAACTGGTCCCTCTGGAAATCAAGTCAAAATTACCATTATGTATTTTTAAGTGCAGGAGGCTTCCAGTTGTCTGGCGTTTAAAAACAGAGTCTGCATAATCGGGGTAAAGACTTTAGTGTGGTGTAACTTACATTGCTATCTGGTTTCAAAACTTCATATATGCTACTCATAACATTACGATTTGAAATGTAAATGTCAGATTTTTCTTAACTTATGTATTCACTACTTTAATTGGATCCAATTTGTCTTATATTTTTGTGTTATCTTGTACAGTTTTCTTACTTTTCAACTATAAATCTGTATATAACTGTAAATAGAAGGATCAAGCCTTCCTTTAAGACCACTAGTAACAACTCCTGTGTAAATAAAACTTATAGCAGATGCGCGCTGTGCTTCTTTTCCATTCCCCTGGAATGTGCTCCAAGAGCTAGTGGTGGCCGCGCTGTTGGTGCCTCACCGAGGAGCTGCGGGTAAGCTGGGCCCGGTTCGGATCCCTCCGGCCTCGCAGGGCCTGTTTTCGTGCGCGGCAGCGGCTGCGGCGTTAATTAAAATGTTCATTAAAGCGGGCGGGTGTGGATCCCGGCCCTCAGCGCCCCGCCGGCCTCCGCCTCCAGGGGCCGCTGTGGCGGCGGCCGGGCCGGGCCGGG